>CM042850.1:2369850-2386850 GCA_023653725.1 Bungarus multicinctus
ACAAAGGGAAAAAGAAAAATATGAGAGAGAAGAAGAGGAAGGAAAGAAGGAAGGAAAGGAAGGAAGGGAGGGAAGGAAGGAAGATTGAGAAAGATACAAAGGGAGAAAGAAAAATAGAGAGAAGAAGAGGAAGGAAAGGAAGGAAGGGAGGGAGGGAGGAAGGAAGGAAGATTGAGAAAGATACAAAGGGAGAAAGAAAAATATGAGAGAGAAGAAGAGGAACGAAAGGAAGGGAGGGAGGAAGGAAGGGAGGAAGGAAGGGAGGAAGGAGGAAGGAAGGAAGGAAGGAAGGAAGGAAGGAAGGAAGGAAGGAAGGAAGGAAGGAAGGAAGATTGAGAAAGGTACAAAGGGAGAAAGAAAAAAACTGGGAGGATTCTGGCTAGGGGATTCTGGGTGTTGAAGTCCACACATCTTCAAATGGCCACGTTGGAGAAACCCCTTTGCATTATATTCTTATCCTGGAGAGCAGGAAGAAGGAATAACTTTTGCAACCTGGAGAAGGCCCCAAAAAACCTAGTTAGGAAACCTCTTTTCATTTGAAGGCGTTTGAATCTGCAGGACCAGATGCCGCATCCCGAAAACGGAGGAAAAACTTGGGAATGTCTTCTCTCTTGGGGAATGGCAGAGAATTGGGGGCTCTGCCTGATGACCGTAGGGGCAAGCAAGGCCCCCCTTTTGCAGGAGGCGAAAAAGGAAGATTGAGTAGGCTGCAGATCGGAGGAGCCTGACGTGAATTCCAGGCAAAGTCTCAAATCCTCCTCCACTCCTTTCAACTCTGAGCTGCAAATATTCTCCTTTATTGATGTCCAGAGATTAATTTCTAAGCACTTGGCAAACAGGGTGGGAATTACCAGAAGTCCATGTAGATTTGTCAAGGAAGAATTCTTGCCAGAGTAACATTTATTTCTCTTTTCTTTTTCTTTTTCTTTATCTTTTTCTTTTGATCCGCCCATTCCCTTAAGAGATGGCAGGAAAACTGCAGATGTAATATATCCAGGAATGGGATTCTTCCTTGGTTGGACCGGTTCTCTAGAACCGGTTGTTACAATTCTGCCCAGTTCGGAGAACTGGCAAATCACACCGCTAGCTGGCCCCGCCCTGCCCCCTCACTCCTTACCTGGCATGCGCGCCATCAAACTTGCCTGCTAAGTTGCTATTTTTCCTTTTTTTCCCCCCCGACCATCAGCTGTTCTTCTGTGCCGGGAGATTTAGATTAGCTAGAAAGCAGGAAATGGTTGGATTTCTTGCCTTCTAGCTAATCTAAAAGCAGAGCTGAACCTTCCTTAGGACCGAAGCTTCTATTTTTCAGGGCAGACTCAGGTAGCCGATGGCAGAAAAGTCGATCTCTCAGTGAATCTGTGATTCTGTGAGCAACTCAATCTGCCTGCCTGCTTTGCCTCATTTTGAGTAAAAGTTGCTCTTTTTTTAAATAAAAAAAATCAATATTTACATACATGCTGTGTTGTGAGTTAATTTTGTGTTTGCTTGCTGGTAAATTTTATGAGTTTGCTTGCAAGGAAAATGTTATGTGACAGACTCAAGTAGCAGATTGCAGAAAGATAGAGCTCTGAGTGAATCTGTGATTCTGCGAGCAACTCAATCTGCCTGCCTGCTTTGCTTAATTTTGGGTGAAAGTTGCTCTTTTTTTAAATAAAAAAAGTTAATATTTATATACATGGTGTGTTGTGAGTTAATTTTGTGAGTTTTCTTGCAAGCAAATTTTATGTGACAGACTGAGCTAGCCGATGGCAGATAGATAGATCTCTGAATGAATCTGTGATTCTGCGAGCAATCCAATCTGCCTGCCTGCTTTGCCTGATTTTGGGTAAAAGTTGCTTTTTTTAATAAAAAAAATCAATATTTATATAAATATTTATAGTATTTACATACAAGCCATGCCCAGACAGTCACATGACCACCAAGCCACACCCACAAATTAGACCACACTCACAGAACTGGATGATAAGTAATTTGAATCCCACCCCTAAATATATCTTGATTGTAAACATTGTTTTTTTAAAAATCCCTTTGATGACTTTGGTAGGAACTGGATGACTTGAATTGTTCAAGGGATGCCCAAAAAAGGAGACTCAAAGAATGCTCATTGATAGTCGCTCGAATTAGAGGGAATCCTCGTCAAATTGGAGAATAATATTTCCTCTGTAGAGGAGCTATGTATAGGATTACAGAGTTGGAAGGGACCTTGGAGGTCTTCTAGTCCAACCCGCTGGCCAAGCAAGAAGCCCTCTATTATTTCAGGCATGGATGGATAGATGGATAGATTCAATTAATTTCAATTACATTACATTTATATGCCGCCCTTCTCCGGAGACTCAGGGTGGCTTACAGTCTATGGAGCACCATGCTAAGTGCTCGACAATAGCCTTCATTCCATTGTATATGCCTGCTTATTACTAGGGCTTTTTGGCCCCCCCAAGCGGCATTTTTACAAAGTCAGCTTATTGCCCCCAACAATTTTTGGGTCCTCAATTTACCTACCCCGAGAGGATGGAAGACTGAGTCAACCTTGAGCCTGGTGGGATTCGAACCTGCACTAATAGCAGGCAGCTTGCATTAAGTGCTAGATGATTAACAGCCTGCACCACCAAGGCATAACAGATAACAGATAACAGACAATCAGAGTTGGAAGGGATCTTGTAGGTCATCTAGTCCAATCCCCCCCCCCCAAGCGGGAGACCCTACACCATTTCTGACAAATGGCAGTCCAATCTCTTCTTGATGGGTGGATGATAAGTGGATAGATGGATGGTTAAATGGAGGATGGAGAATGGATGATGGATGGACGGACGGATGGATGGATGGATAAATGGATAGGTGGATGATAGGTGGATAGATAGATGATGGAAGGATGGATGGGTGGGTGGGTGGATAGATGGAAGGATGCATGGATGGATAGATGGATGGATAAATGGTTAGATGGATGGATGGATGGATGGATGGATGGATGGAGGATGGATGGATGGATGGATGGATGGAGGATGGAAAGATGGATAGATGGATGGAATGATGGGTGGATAGATGGATGATGGAAGGATGGATGAAGGATGAGTGGATGGGTGGATAGATGGAAGGATGCATGGATGGATAGATGGATGGATAGATGGATAGATGGATGGATGGATAGATGGATGGATGGATAGATGGATGGAGGATGGATGGATGGATGGATGATGGAAGGATGGATAGATGGATGAATGATGGGTGGATAGATGGATGATGGAAGGATGGATGATGGAAGGATGGATGAAAGATGGATGGGTGGATGATGGAAGGATTGAAGGATGGATGGATAGATGGATGGATAGATGATGATAGTTAGATGAGGAGGGATGGATGGATGGATGAATATTTATATGGCATCAGGTTAATGTCAACTTTTAGCAGCCAAGAATACCTTTTCTAAGATATTCTGTCCCAAAAGGTGCTCTTCAAAAGACAAATAGATTTTTTTTCTTTGAAAAATATTTCGCTTCTCATCCAAGAAGATGAACTGAAGAAGTTTCTTGGATGAGAAGCAAAATATTTGCAAAGAAGAAGAAAAACCAAAGTCCAGCTGCCTTTTGAAAACCACTTTTGGGACAACCATCACCTGGAGAATCGAGAATTTCTTCTTGACCGCTGGTTCCTTCCACTGTTGATGGTTGGTCCTAAAAGGCAAGAAGCTTTCCACCACTGTTGATATCTGAATCTTTTCTCGATGGTCTTGGCAGCTAGTTGGTGGCTATTTGTCCTGGAATTTGGCACCTGGTCATATGTTCCCTGCGCTGCCCTCTGGAATGAGAGAAAGCAGATATTGGAGAGAGAGAGAGAGAGAGTGATCAATATCGGAGAAAGCATCTCGGAGAAGATCAGGACCTCTTCTATCATCCCAGGAGACAGGAAGCCAAACTCTGAGCGATAAGAAGAAGAAAGCAGCTTTTGATGGAACCTTGAGTGACCCTCTTTGCAAGGCATGCTGGGAAAAAGACAATAATCGTATCTGGGATATTTTGGGGTGGGGGATTCCTGCATTAAACCAAAGATTGGCCTGGATGGTGCAAACGGTCCCCTCCAACTGAGGAGCCTTTGGTGCTCTCTGAGCTGGGATGTTTTCTGGCAGACGTTTCCTGACCCGTTTGGGTAACATCATCAGTGTTGAGGAGTGTGGGGATGGTTCTGGGTTTCTGTACAATAGCTGGGCCTGCCAGCACAGGAGGTGGGTGGTTTTCCTCTTGGTAGTTCCTTAGCTAAGGTATCGTTTCCTGCCAGATTATTTGTCTGGAGTTAAATCCCTATTTATCTCAGTTACAAGCTGCAAAGCAACTTACTTTATAGAAACAGGAAGAAAACCTCCTTTCCTTCTAGCATTGATGATGTTCCTTAGCTGGGTCATGAAATGCCTGCAAGAAAATAACCAAGCTCATAGAGTAACAAGGAACCCACACTTCTCCTCCTCCTCCTCCCTCCTCTCCCTCCTCCTCCTTCTCTTTCTTCTTTTCCAGTGTTGGAGCATTCACAACTTCTGGAAGTCCTCCTCCTCCTCCTCCTCCTCCTCCTCCTCTCTTCTAGCACTGATGATGGTACCTAGCTGGTTAATGAAACATCTGCAAGAAAACCACCAAACTCACCTCACAATTTAACCCTAACCTACAAATATCCTCTTCAGTTATTCTCTTCCCACCTTAAGACCCTTGGATGCCTCTCACTATTTTCAGTGGTGGAATTAAACTTTTTTTACTACCGGTTCTGGGGGCATGGCTTGGTGAGCGTGGCTTGATGGGCGTGGCTTGGTGAGCATGACGGGAAGGTTACTGCAAAATCCCCCTTCCCTCCCCACCCCACTAACCTGCTTTCCAGCTCCGTTCTCCTGTGCAGGGCAACCAAAAGAGACCCAGCTGATCAGCTGGGACTCAATGAGAGGCAGAGAAGAGACAGGGTTGGCGGGGCCAGTCAGAGGTGGGATTGGGCGGTTCTCTGAACTACTCAACATTTCTGCTACTGGTTCTCCAGAACCGGTCAGAACCGGCTGAATCCCACCTCTGACTATTTTCCTCGCCCGGAGTAGAAACCTTCATTCTCCTTGTCTGCAAGGCCTGTCCAATCTTCGCCTGAACATCCTTCCTTTCCGAGAGAACTTCCTCTAGGGTGGAACTGCAGGATCTCAGAGCATCTCCCCTCCCCCGGGACCCTGGGTTCCTCTTACTGACAACCCCTTTGCATTTGAGGACGAGCTCCATCGTAAGATTTGTAGGCCAAAGGAAGAGCATGATTTTGCTTTGGCCAACGGGTGTTCTGACCCACGCCCTTTTCCGACAAATCAAACACAATTCAAAAAGAACAGAAACCTTGTGTAATGCTTTTACAAAATAATTAGCTGTGATAAGCACAAGCTTTGCCAAACTGTGCGAGACTTGCCAAAAGATAACAGACAAAAAATAATTTGCAAAATAAGAATCTTCAAATATAAACTCAGAATACTGGAATGTCCACGAGGCTGGGGTTTCAAAACGTCTTTGCTTTCTGCAAAGAAGGTTAGTTTCAGAGCTGGCTTTTATCTTCTTGAGGGAGGGGCCAAGACCTTGTAGCCTTACTCCCGAGTCGCCCGTGCTGTTGCAAGTGCTCTTTCCTATGAGCAACCCTGCACGCACGTGCACTTGGCACAGGCTCCTCGGGAACCTCCTCATCGCTGCTGCCAGCCCCCACAATCTCTGAAGGCAGCAGTCCACTCCCTCATGGTCCTGGCCCCTCACCTGAGTCCTCGCTCTCCTCAGCCGTCTGCACTTGCTGCTGGCTAACCGCAACAACGGGCCACCTGGGTTGGAAAGCAGGAGTTGGGCTTAGCGGTATGTTTGGAAGCTGGAATTGCTAAGCATTTAGCAGATCATGCCTGAAGCATTGGCCTCTTGGGACAATTACATTACTTACGGATCGGTTTTTGCTGACCTTGCGAATCCTTCCAGCTTCCTTGCTTTCCGAATCTTCAAAGCACGGGATTAACGCTGGCCTTTTATTTTTATTTATTTTTCCCCTCCTCTTCTTTCCCCCCTCAGAGCACTTAGCGAGCAAATGCTTTCCTCAAGCTGCAATTTCAGAAATGGATGTACAGTCAGTCCTTGGCTTACAGCGGTTCACTTAGCGACTGTTCGGACCGACAAGGGCACTAAAGAAAAAGGGAGGCTCAATCCCATTTTTCACACGTACGTCCAGTGATGGGATTCAACCGGTGTAACAACCGGTTCGGTGAGCGTGTACGCAGCGTTTAAAAAAACCACCATTTTCAGCTCACTAAACTTACTATCTGCTGCAGCCCCAGTGAGTAAAACAGCGGAGGTGAAGCCGCTGAGCAGCAAAACACGGAAATATAGGATAGACTAGCACTAATTGCTGAAACAACCGGTTCTCCTGAACCGGTACAAACCAGCTAAATCCCATTCCCTACTTATGTCCCTTTGTAGTAACTAGGAGAGGGATCTTGGAGTCTTAGTGGACAACCAGCTAAATAGGAGCCAGCCGTGTGCAGCAGCAGCCAAAAAAGCCAATGCAATCCTAAGTTGCATTAACAGAGGGATACAATCAAGATCAAGGGAGGTGCTAATACCATTCTGTAAAACCTTAGTAAGACCACACCTAGAGTACTGCATCCAGTTTTGATCACCACACTATAAAAAAAGATGTTGAGACTCTAGAAAAAGTACAAAGAGCAATCAGGATGATTTTAGGGGACTGGAGGCTAAAACATACGATGAACGGTTGCAGGAACTGGGCCTGGCTAGTCTAGGGAAGAGAAGGACCAGGGGAGACAGGAGAGCAGCTTCCAATATTTGAGGGGCTGCCACAGAGAGGAGGAAGGGGTCAAGCTATTTTCCAAAGCGCCCAGAAGGCCAGACAAGAAATAATGGATGGAAACTGACCAAGGAGAGATTCAACCTGGAAATAAGGAGAAACTTTCTGACAGTGAGAACAATCAACTCATGGAACAGAAGTTGCCATCAGAAGTCGTGGGAGCTTCATCCCTGGAAGCTTTCAAGAAGAGACTGGACTGCCCTCTGTCAGAAATGGTGTAGGGTCTCCAGCTTGGGCAGGGGGTTGGACTAGATGACCTCCAAGGTCCCTTCCAACTCTGATTATCTATTAAATCTTCATGGTCAGGTGATCCAGATCCAGATGCTTGGCAAACTTAGGCATGAAAGCTGTTGGGTGACTTTGGGCCAATCACCAGGAGACGGTGAGTTCTAGTCCCGCCTTAGGCAGATTCACTTACCGACCATGTGACTAACTGAACATCTGCAGCAATTCACTTAGCAACGTTGACAAGGAAGGTCATAAAAGGTCATAACGCTTCAGCCTCAATTTTTTACTTACAGTAGATGCCATGATAAATACCTGACGGCCATCTTCACTTTGGGCTGCCTCCTGCAGTTATTCCGGCATTAAAGGCTAAGCCAGGATTAAACCAAGATGGCAAACGGATTAGGGGATTGCAGGAGTTGGGTTTAGAGCCAACCTGTGTGCAGACCGGAGGATGGGGGTTCAAAGCGTCCTTCCAGCTTTGCTGGCTGAGGAATTCTGGGAGTTGAAGTTTACAAGTCTTAAAGTGGCTCAGGTTGGAGACCCCCTGATTCCAGGGATGTGATGTGAAATGGATGCACCCCAGATTTTGGAACTGATCAATCAGAAATAGAGCTGGAAGGGGCCTTGGAGGTCATCTAGCCCAATCCACTACCCAAGCAGGAGACCCTAGACCAGTGGTCACCAACCAGGGAGCTGGGGACCACTGGTGGTCTGCAGAGAAATGTCCCCCCCCAAAGCAATTAATCCAGGCTGTGTGGGAACACAAGGCTGCGCCGCCCACATGGCCTGCGGGAACACAAGGCTTGCGTCGCTTGCATTGCGAACAACACGAGGTAGTAAGGGGAGGAGGGAATGGGTGGAGGGGGGGGAACTTGCCCCACTCGCCCCCTGGGCCTGGCCTGGCCACTGGGCTGCTTTTTTTCCACTTCTTTCTTCTTCTGCTTTTGGCTGCTCACAAGGAAAGCAGCAGAAGTCTTTCTTTCTCTCCCCCAAACTCCGCCAGAAATGAGTCTTTGGGACCCTGCAAGGCCTCCTGCTCCAAGAGGCTGCACCGGCAAAGACTCGTTTCTGGTGGAGTTTGGGGGAGAGAGAGAAAGACTTCTGCAGCTCCTGCTGCTTTCCTTGCATGAAGCCAAAAGTCTCTCTCTCTTTCCCCCTGAGAACAGAGCTGGAGATGATATCCTGAGATCCCAAATAAAGAATGAGCAATCGGTAGGAAAACGGGGTGGGGAATTTTCCTGCAGACTTTTTGGGGGATTTTCCCAGGGTCTCAGGCCTGTGGGATTTAAAATTATGAATTTGGTGGTCCCTGAGGTCCAAAAGGTTGGCGACCCCTGGACTAGACCATTTCAGACAAAGGATTGTCCAGTCCCTTCTTTAAAGCTTCCAGTAATGAAGGACCCACCACTTCTGAAGGCAAATAAGAAATAAAATCTGCTCAAGGTTTCCAGGAAAGGAGATTTTCTTCTTCTTGAGTTCTGGAGAAAAAGATATTTGAGGCTGTTTGGCTTAAAACAAAAGCCAGACGGAAAGGGCCGGGTTGAGACTCTGGGAACATCAAGGGTGCCAAACAATTTGCATAGATTTATTTTGTGCAAACAATTTGGGATAATTGGCCAGATTTCCATGGGAGGTTTTCTGGGGAAGGACAGCTGGGCCCCTTTTGCAAAGCCTGGGAAGGAGGGGAACTGCAAAGAATAGGAAGGGAGAGAGAGGGGGGGAGTGTAGAGAGGAAGGAAGGAAGGAAGGAGAGAGGGAGAAAAAGGAAGGGAGGATGGAAGATAAAACCAAAGAAAAAGGAAGGAAGAGAGGGAAGGAGGAAGGAAAATGGGGAGAAGGAGAGAAGGAAGGAAGACAGGAAGGGAGGGAGCAGAGGTAGAAAAGGAGGAAGGAGGGAAGGAGCAGAGGAGAAAAAGGGAGAGAGTGAGGGAGCAAGCAGAGGAAGAAAATGTGAAGGAGGGAAAGTAGAAGGATGAGTGAGAAAGGAAAGAAGGGAGAGAAAGGGAGGGAGGAATAGAGGTAGAAAAGGAGGAAGAAGAGAGAGAGCGAGGGAACAAGCAGAGGAAGAAAATGAGGAAGGAGGGATGGAAGGAAGGAAAGTAGAGGAAGGAAGATGAGAAAGGAAAGAAGGGAGAGAGGAAGGGGTAAAGGAAGGATGTAGAGGTAGAAAAGGAAGGAGGAGGGAGGGAGCAGAGGAAGAAAAGGAAGGAGGAAGATTAGAGGAAGAGAGAAAGAAAAGAAAGAGAGAGAGAGGGGGGGAAGAAAGGAAGGAGTGTCTTCTGTCTGCCCTTTTTTTCTCCATTCCTCCTCCTCCTCCTCTCCCTCCCTCCCCTCCTCCTCCTCCTCGACCCTCCCCCTCCTCCTTCCTTCCAAGAAACATGTGTTTTCCATCCTGTTTTCTGTTTTGGTCCTTGTTTGATTTACCCTCCGCATCGCAAATCCCATCAAATCTCGATTGTGCTGCCTCCTTGCTTGGATTTTTCTGGTCCCTAAATCAAAGGCCAAAACGAAGAGCGCCTCATAAGCCGCCGCCGCTGCTTTCAGCTCATTTCACTGCCCTGAAAAAGACCCTTCGGAGATACTTCAGGTTGTGAAGTCATCGCACAAATGGCGCATTCATGCCACTCGCGTCTGACCTCCTCCCGCTTTCTCGCAAATGTCCGCCTTGTTTTCCCTCTCAGTTTCCCGACATTTCTGAATGTGATAAATATCATCCCTGCTGTATTTCACTGTAAATGCTACATGCATGTCCCAGGTAGAGAAAAGATCTCTTGCACACGTAGGTACTTTCAGGTGTCTCCTGCAGCATTTCTCAGCAGGTTTAAAATGGGTGGACTCCAACTCCCAGAATGCCCCAGCCAGCATGAGGGAATGTCAACTCCCAGAATTCCCCAGCACGCATGGGTGGACTTCAGTTCCCAGAATTCCTCAGTCAGCGTGTATGAACTAACTCCCAGAATTCCCCAGAAAGCATGGGTGGACTTCAGTTCCCAGAATTCCCTAGCCAGCATGAGCAAACTTCAACTCCCAGAATCCCCCAGCCATCATGAGGGAACTTCAATTCCCAGAATCCCCCAACCATCCTTTGTGAAGCTCAAGTCCCAGAATTCCCCAGCCAGCATGAGCGAACTTCAATTCCCACAATCCCCCAGCCACCCAGACCAATCTTGGAACCCGTATCAATTTTTTTGCTACTGAACTTCCTGGGATTGTTTGCCTCCATTTAGATATAATAAGCAAATAACCAAACAAATACTCTGTGTATGTGTGTATGTGTGTAATTCCAGCTGGGCTCCCAGATCTGGAGAATAACCAAAGTCAGAGCAGAAAGTCAGTGTGAAAGCAGAAGTGATTATCCTTGTTTGTTGCTATTGTTCTTCGGCGTTATTTACAAATTGCTGCCTTGCTTGCAAACAACCCAAGCAAGAACAATCCTCAGCCATTTTGCCATTCCTAACTGAACCTTCGGTTAAACCTGTTCTAATCCAAAGACCAGCATTTTGCAAAGGTGTAGTAGTAACTGTGTTCTCACGACACGCTGAACTCTTGGGTCCGTAGGTCTGTTTATTTATTCTATTTGTTGGGTGGCTCATCTCAGCTAAGTGCCTTTTGCCTATGTACAAAGCCTGAATAATTTTTTTGCAGGGCACTCCGGGGTTTAGCGTGTTGTCAATTATACAATTTTCTGGATCTGGGCGCACTTCGCACAGTCACTTCCGCCCTCGTCATCTCCCGCCTGGATTATTGCAATGCTCTCTACATGGGGCTCCCCTTGAAGAGCCTCCGGAGGTTACAGTTGGTCCAGAATGCAGCCGCGCGGGTGATTGTGGGTGCTCCTCGGAGCTCCCACGTTACACCGCTTCTCCGCAGGCTGCACTGGCTTCCTGTGGCCTACCGGATTCGATTCAAGGTGGTACTGACGGTATTTAAAGTGCTCCATGGCTCGGGACCTGGGTACTTACGGGACCGCTTACTGCCATCGTCAACCTCCCGCCGCCCAGTACGCTCCCACAGGGTTGCCCTTCTTGGGGTACTGCCGCCTGGCCGCTGTCGGCTGACGGCCCCGAGAGTTCGGGCTTTTTCTGTGGGAGCTCCCTCCCTATGGAATGATCTCCCCCCGGAGATATGAGCTATGACGGATATCTTGACCTTCCGGCGCGCAGTTAAAACCCTACTTTTTAGGCAGGCTGGCCTGGCCGAATGAATGGGTTCTGGTTTTAAATTGGGTTTTAGTAATTAACTTTTAATTTTTATCTAAGATCCCTGATTTTATATTGTTGTATTTGGTTCTGATGGGATACAGCCGGAAAATCACGTTTAATATATTTTTAATTGTATTTATACTGTATTTATATGTTTTTAGTAGGCTGTACACTGCCCTGAGTCCCTTTTTTGGGAGAGGGAGCGGTATAAAAATATGATAAAATAAAAATAAATAAATAAATAAATACAAACCTTCATTAATCAGATCTGACCCTGGTTAGATGTGCTGCATGAAGATGCTTCTCTCTAGGGAAGGGAATCAAAGCCCTTAATGTCTTCCCTCCAGCTTCATGTTGGTGTGAACTCCATGGGAAGGCTAAAATTATATTTATTAACAGATAACAGATAAACTGAGTTGGAAGGGACCTTGTAGGTTATCTAGTCCAACCCCCTGCTCAAGCAGGAGACCCTATACCATTTCTGACAGATGGGAGTCTAATCTCTTCTTGGAAGCCTCCAGTGATGAAGCTCCCACAACTTCTGAAGGCAACTTCGGTTCCATTGGTTGATTGTTCTCACTGTCCTTATTTCCAGGTTGAATCTCTCCTTGGTCAGTTTCCATCCATTGTTCCTTGTCCGGCCTATAGGCGCTTTAGAAAATAGTTTGACCCCTTCCTCCTCCTCTCTGTGGCAGCCCCTCAAATATTGGAAGATGCTCTCCTGTCTCCCCTGGTCCTTCTCTTCCCTAAACTAGCCAGGCCCAGTTCCTGCAACCGTTCTTCATATGGTTTAGCTTCCAGTACCCTAATCATCCTGGTTCTCTTCTCTGCCCTTTTTCTAGAGTCTCAACCTCCTTTTTATAGTTTGATGACCAAAACTGGGTGCAGTACTCTAGGTGTGGCCTTACTAAGGCTTTATAGAGTGATATTAGCACCTCACTTGATCTCGATCGTATCCCTCTGTGAATGCAACTTAGGATTGCATGGGCTTTTTTGGCTGCTGCTGCACACGGCTGGCTCCTATTTAGCTGGTTGTCCACTAAGACTCCAAGATCCCTCTCCCAGTTCCTGCTATTGAGCCTGGTTTCACCCAGTCTGTAGGTGCACTTTTGGGTTTTTCTTGCCTAAGTGCAGGACTTTTACTTTTCTCTAGGTTGAATTTCATTTTGTTAGATAGGGCCCAGTGTTCTAATCTTATTGAGATGGGCTCTTCTCGTATCTTGCAAATCTGATTGTGCTGCACTTCAGTGGTGGGATTCAATTTTTTTTACTACCAGGTCTGTGGGCGTGGCTTGGTGGGCGTGGCAGGGGAGGGATACTGTGAAGTCTCCAGTCAGAGATGGTATTTGCCGGTTCTCTGAACTACTAAAAATTTCTGCTACCGGTTCTCCAGAACTGGTCAGAACCTGCTGAATATCATCTCTGCTGCGCTTCCTTCCCTCTCTTATACTCCTGCGAATTAGGAAGGTGTCTATCTGAGCTGCGTGTGAATTTTTCTCTGGATTTAAGAAAAGGCTTCAGGCCCTCTTGTCAAAGCAACAGCTTTGGCACATCTGCATTTAGGTCATCGTCCTGGGGATCTGCCATCAAAGCCTCACCAGGTCCAGGTCCTCTTCTCTAGGGGCTGCCTCAGAGAAGAGGGGGTCAAGCTATTCTCCAAAGCCCTTGAAGGCAGGACAAGAAACAACGGATGGAAAGCAATCAAGGAGACAAGCAACCTGGAACGAAGGAGAAACTAGCTGGATATCGTTCTTTGCTACGAAACTATGTGGTTTTTGGGGAAGAAAATAAGGGGGAAAATAATTCTGTCTCTGCCTACCAGCCTCCATCAGTACTCATCTGGCTAGCGTCCTGATAGTGCGTGAGAGAGTGGAGGGCTGTTTGGAAACTGAAAGAGTATTTGCTGTGTGAGCAAGAAGGAGACAGCAAGGAGCCTGGGCGTGGCTTAGCTCAACTGTTCTGCACTAAAGCTGCTTGATGCTGTGAAACTGAAACTGAAACTCCTCTGCTTGTGTTTTGCATTTTTTCAGGTGGGGAGGGGGAGTAGAACTCCTTAGCGTCAGAGCGTGTTAATAATAATAATAATAATAATAATAATAATAATATAGGAAATGTTGGGAGAAAGTATCAGAGCCTTCCTTTCTAGGCTGCCAATTCCCAAAGGTGCTTTTTTGTTTCAAAGAGGCAATTGGACTTTCTGTTTCTTTTCCTTTGAAGCTGTTTTGCTTCTCACCCAAGAAGCTTCTTCAGCTCTGACTTGGATGGTGGGGGAATGGAAGGATTGATACTCCTTGCAGACAGTTGGTCCTTTGCATCCTTTGAGGCCACTTGGAAGTTTCTCTTTGTCCTCTGGGTCCCCTGAGTGGTCCCAATGGGTGTGGAACCTTCTTGGAATTGCTGTGCTGTAGATTGGAAATGGGTGATGTTATATCCCTCCCCCTCTGTTGAGGGAGGGCTGCTCAATTTTGATCTAGATGGCCTCTTGGACCAGCTGCCTTGGAGTACTCTTCTCAAATGATCTAAATGCTAGAGCCCACTGTAACTACATAGCCAAAAAGGCGTTGAGATTTGTTAACCTAATCCTGTATAGCTTTTTCTCTGGTAATATCACACTACTAACTAGAACATATAAAACATTTGCTAGACCAATACTCGAATACAGCTCATCAGTCTGGAACCCACATTACGTATCTGATATTAGCACAGTTGAGAAAGTCCAGAAATATTTCACAAGAAGAGTTCTCCACTCCTCTACTCGTTGCAAAATACCTTATGCCACCAGACTTGAAATTCTAGATTTAGAAAACCTAGAACTACACCACCTTCGGTCCGATCTAAGTATAGTATATAAAATCATACATTGCAATGTCCTACCTGTCAATGAATACTTCAGCTTCAACCATAACAACACAAGAGCAAACAATAGATACAAACTCAAGGTTAACCGCACCAAACTTGATTGCAGGAAATACGACTTCAGCAACAGAGTGGTCAATGTCTGGAATACTCTACCTGACTCTGTGGATTCTTCCCCAAACCCCAAAAACTTTAACCTTAGACCGTCTACTATTGATCTCATCCCTTTCCTAAGAGGTCTGTAGGGGGCATGCATAAGGGCACCAACGTGCCTACCGTCCTTGTCCTTGTCCTATTGTTTCTTTTATTTTTCTTATATGTATCCATGTATTCATAACTATGTTTTTACTTATATCTTGTAAGCAATTGACATATAAATAAATAAAAAATAAATAAATAAAAAACCAGAAACTCTAGTTGCTTCTTGGGGAGGAAAAAAGCATTTTTGGGACAAACCAGGACCTGGATTGACTGAGAATCTCCGTAGACATCTAGGCTGCCAAGATTAATCTCGGTTAGATGAGGGTTTATTTAGCCCCCTTTGACCTCCCAGCCCACCAGAAAAGGACCTTAAATTGGGAACAAGTTAGATTTCCCTTTCGGTTCCGCGATCAAGGAAATCGATCGCCAAGTAAGATTGCCATAAATCAGAGCAAGGAAGATCGAAAGGCATCGCTCAGTTAGGGGCTGCCAAATGAAATAATCCTGGCCTGATTCTGGAATATCCCCAAAGACCAAACCTAACAGGCGTCTCAGATTCCTTCAGGAGACCAAAATGGGCTTTGGAGAAACGCCAGGCCTTCGTTTCATGGCCGGGAACGATCCACCGTTCCGGATCTCCTCAGGTGGTTTGAGGTTGGGGAAACGCTTCGGATATTTTGAGAGCGTCTGTTTAATTTCTGAGAATATTTACGGAGCCCCGGTGCATTCTGGGAAAAGGAGGAGGATGCCATTTTGTGGGCTGCCACTCGATCAGGTTATGATGGATTTATTTTTCCAATGAAGCTCTCTTTGTTATATTTACATATACATATGCATATAGCCCTTAAATTTATATACTACTTCACAGTGCTTTCCAGCCCTCTCTAAGCGGTTTACAGAGTCAGCCTCTTGTCCCCTTCTTTCCTTCCTTTCTCCCTCCCTCCCTTCTCTCCCTGCCTGTTTCCTTTCCCTTTCTTCCTTTTCCTTCCTTCCTTCCTTCCTTCCTTCCTTCCTTCCTTCCTTCCTTCCTTCCTTCCTTCCCTTTCTTTCTTTCTTTATTCCCTTCCTTCCTTCCTTCCCTTACTTTCTTTCTTTATTCCCTTCCTTCCTTCCTTCCTTCCTTCCTTCCTTCCTTCCTTCCTTCCGCCCTCTCTAAGTGTTTTTTTTACAGAGTCAGCCTCTTGCCCCCAACAATCTGGGTCCTCCTTTTACCAGCCTTGGGAGGATGGAAGGCTGAGTCAACCTTGAGCCAGTCAGGATCGAACTGCTGGCAGTCGGCAGAATTAGCCTGCAATACTGCCTTCTAACCACGGTGCACCATAGAAGGAAGGAAGGAAGGAAGGAAGGAAGGAAGGAAGGAAGGAAGGAAGGAAGGAAGGAAGGAAGGAAAAACTGCAATTGCTTCCCAGTGCTTTCCAGCCCCCTCTAAGCAGTTTATAGAGTCAGCCTATTGCCCTCCAAAAATTTTGGGTCCTCATATATATATATATATATGAGCTGATAAGGAGAGAACCAGTGGTGTAGTGGCAATTACAACTGCCTCACATGTAATACTTCCCTGGTTCGAATCCCAGTAAGGGTATGGCTAGCTGAAGAGAGCTAACTAGCTCGAAATAGATCTATACTAGTCTCCCTTATTTATTATTTAAAATTATCAGCTTAAAAACCTTACACATATATATATATATATACTTTGTATTACAACACCCTGTTAAGTCCCAGTTAAGGGAGAAAGCATACTGCTTTCTTTTCTGTCTTTCGGCTCATCACCAGAGACCATACCTACAGAAAGCTATTTGCTTCGTTGTCTTTTCTTTACATGTGTGTAAGGTTTTTAAGCTGATAATTTTAAATAATAAATAAGGGAGACTAGTATAGATCTATTTCGAGCTAGTTAGCTCTCTTCAGCTAGCCATACCCTTACTGGGATTCGAACCAGGGAAGTATTACATGTGAGGCAGTTGTAATTGCCACTACACCACTGGCTCATAAAAAAAAATAAGAAGAAATATCAATTAACAAATGTGATGTGACAGAAAGAGGAGGAAAAAAAAACCTGGACAGCTCACAACTGCCCTTAAATTTGACTGAATTGCTTGAAGCTTTGCCTTGGAATACAGTGATTGTGATGCTGAGGGGGGGGGGGGCACTGTTGTAAGACTTCAAAGGGCCAGGTGAGAAACAGGTGCTCCTGGAAAAAAAATGTTGGAGGGGGGAGAAGTGGAGGAGGAGGAGGAGGAAGAAGACAAAGGAGGAGGAGAGGAGGAGGAAGAAGGAAGAGGAGGGGGAAGGAGAAGGAAGAAGAGGAAGAGGAGGAGATGTAGAGGAAGAGGAGGAGGAAGGAAAAAAAGAGGAGGAGAAGGGGAAGGAGAGAAGAAAGAAGAGGGGAAAGAAGAGGAAGACAAGAGAAAGGAGAAGGAGGAATTGAATGAAGAAAAAGAGGAAGGAGGAGTAGAAGGAGAAGAGGAAGAGGAGGAAGAGGAAGAGGAGGAAGAATAACAGAATAACAGAGTTGGAAGGGACCTCTTCTCTCAAGCAGGAAATCCATTCTGGGCAAATGGCTCTCCAATCTCTTCTTAAAAACTTCCAGTGTTGGATCATCCACAACTTCTGGAGGCAACTTTTGTTCCACTGGTTAATTGGTCCTCTCTGTCAGGAAATTTCTCCTCA
>CM042850.1:2387350-2416795 GCA_023653725.1 Bungarus multicinctus
AACAAGAAAGAAAAAGAAAGAAAGAAAGAAAGAAAGACAGACAGACAGACAGAAAGAAAGACAGACAGGAAAGAAAGAAAGAAAGAAAGGGAACAGAGCTATATGTAGTTTACTTCAATCCTACTCATTATATTGCTCAATGCCCTACAAACCCACTTTGCTTCCTTCAATTCACAATTTTATCAATTGCTTTATGTTCTTTAAACTTCTTCCTTCTCGCCATCCAAGGATCTGCTTCCTCGCAACCCATTTGCTCCTCTTTCCTATATTTGCTTTACGATTAAATTTTCCTTCCTTCCTTCCTTCCTTCCTTCCTTCCTTCCTTCCTTCCTTCCTTCCTTCCTTCCTTCCTTCCTTCCTTCCTTCCTCCCTCCCTCCCTCCCTCCCTCCCTCCCTCCCTTCCTTTTTTACATGCTTTCAAACTGCTAGGTTGGCAGAAGCTGATGGCTTAGGGGCTAAGACGCTGAGCTTGTCGATCAGAAAGGTAGGCAGTTCGGTAGTTCGAATCCCCAGCGCCGCGTCATGGAGTGAGCTCCTCTTCTTTGTCCCGGCTTCTGCCAACCTAGCAGTTCGAAAGCATGTAAAAAATGCAAGTAAAAAAATAGGGACCCCTTTGGTGGGAAGGGAACAGCGTTCCGTACGCCTTCGAAGGCCACATGACCACGGAGACGTCTTTGGACGGCGCTGGCTCTTCGGCTATGTAATGAAGATGAGTACTGCCCCCTAGAGCTGGAAATGACTAGCACGGAACCTTTATCTTTACTTCATGTTGACGTAATTCCCCGTTAGGAGAATGAGTGCACACAGGGAGACGTAGTGAGAGTAATGTTGAATAACACACACACAGCACACAGCTACACTGTAAAGTATAGTTTTACTTCCAGTAAACGGTTAAGCACAGTCCAACAAACAGTCCAAGTCATACATGGTTATAGCAGTCAATTTTCAGTCCGGGGATAATGCAATAACAAAATCCAGTATCAAAAACAATTGAGTAATAGACTCACATCAGTCCAAGAATAATGATGATCAGCAATAGTCAATGCAGGAACCGAAAACAGCGAACATCAGAACATCGACCAACCAGCAACTAGCAATACTCTCTGGGAAACCAGGTTTCTGGCTCCATCTTATGGCCGTTTGAGGAACCACACCCAATTACAATTTTAGCATTCCCTTAAAGAGACAGTATTAAAATGTCAATCCTGGTTTATATATTTCCAATCCAACTGTTAGGTGACTTACATTCCTAACACTTCCACCTTATCCAAGATAGACTTGCTGCCAAGATGGGAATAGGAGGCCAAAAGAAGAGCAAAGGGGAAGGGGGAGGTGTACCTCAAATGTAAAGGGGTACGCCTGCTCCCCCAGCTTCTTCACCAGCCGTTCCTGCAGCCTCGTCAGGGGCTTCTTCTCTTCGGCCACCGGAGGGAAA
Organism: Bungarus multicinctus; assembly: GCA_023653725.1. Classification (NCBI taxonomy): domain Eukaryota; kingdom Metazoa; phylum Chordata; class Lepidosauria; order Squamata; family Elapidae; genus Bungarus; species Bungarus multicinctus. The sequence continues at coordinate 2,388,786 of CM042850.1, forward strand.
GCCTGGACATTGGAGACGAAGAGGTCTTTGCGAAAGGTGAGGCCCAGGACGTCCAGATCCTCGCGGCCGTAGCGGAAAGCGCAGGTCAACGTCACGAAAACTGCAGTGGGGGAAACAAGAGAGGCCGGGATAGACCCAGAGAGGGGAGGCAAAGGTCGGGAAGGAGACCTTGCCGAATTCGATTCCAACACCCAAGGGAGGAAACACCCAAGTTTAAGAGAGAGAGAGAGAAAGACAAAGAGACATAGTAGGACTCAACGGTCAAGGAAGAACCTCTGGTAGGATCTAAGAAAAGGGCCTTCAGAAACAATAATGTAGCTTAAAGTCTGTAGAGATTCACAGTCATCCAGGTTGTGGTTGTCTGAAAGGTGTTTTTTTTTTTAGGGGGCAACTGGACTTTCTGGCTTTTTCTTTGAAGACATTTCACTTCTCATCCAAGAAGCTTCTTCAGCTCTGACTGGATGGCAGAGAAGGGAAGGATTGATCCTCCTTGCAGACAGTTGGTCATTTGCATCCTTTGAGAGAGTCATTGAGGCCACTTGGAGGTTTATCTTATGTCCTCTCAGGGTCACCTGAGTGGTGCAAATGGTTCCTGTAGTCTGCCATTTTTACTCTGGGAATCCATTCCTGCTCCCCCACCATTCCAAGGGTCTTCATCCCAAACCGTACAGCTAAAAATCTGTAAATTGTGTGGCTGGTTTGATTTTGTGCTCAGCAATACTGTGACGGGAGTGAGTGGGTTTTAAATTGTGAATTTTTAACTGGGATTTTTAACGTGGCAGGAGCCATGGTGTGTGAGTTGGGGTGCTAGATAAATTTAAGAGTAAATTTAAGCATAAATTTAAGCGTTAATTTAAGAATAAAATTAAGAGTAAATTTAAAAATAAAATTAAGAGTAAATTTAAGAATAGATCATCAATTATTTTACCTTTCCGCTCCTTTAAGTATTCCGGATCCACCAGGACGACACCATCTGGAGAAAAAAACAGGGCCACATAAATGAGTGCCAAGTGGGAGTACAGGCACAGAGCAAGGACCATCCCCTCCTGATCCAAGAGCATGGAGAGCAGAGAGAAGGCAAGAACAACACAGACTGAGCCAGCTACTTGGGAGGAGAGCGCCCCGCCCCTCTTCACAAGGCACACCTGGGGACTGAGATGTAAGGAGGTGCTGGTGGGAGGGGCCTTTGTCGGGAACAAGCGTTGAATCTGTGGAGCCTCGTGTGCACTTGCCGATGCCTGGAGAGATACTCTCTCTTGTGAGGCTTGGTCGGTTTGCCTGCTTTGCTGAACTTCTTGCTCCTGATTACTATTTGGCTAAACCTGGCTTATTGGATTGCTGGCCCTGTTTGGCTAACCTGGCTTACTGGACTGCTGGCCCTGGTTACTGTTTGGCTGAACCTGGCTTATTGGATTGCTAGTCCTGGTTACTGTTTGGCTGAACCTGTCTTATTGGACTGCTAGTCCTGGTTACTTTTTGCTGAACCTGGCTTATTGGATTGCTAGTCCTGGTTACTGTTTGGCTGAACCTGTCTTATTGGACTGCTAGTCCTAGTTACTTTTTGCTGAACCTGGCTTATTGGACTGCTGGCTCTGGTTCCTCTTTGGCTGAACCTGGCTTATTGGATTGCTGGCCCTGGTTACTGTTTGGCCAAACCTGGCTTATTGGATATTGTCCTGGTTACTTTAGGCTAACCTGGCTTACTGCACTGCTGCCCCTGGTTTCTGTTTGGCCAAACCTGTCTTATTGGACTGCTGGCCTTGGTTACTGTCTGGCCGAACCTGGCTTATTGGACTGCTAATGTTAGCTCAGGAATTCTGGGAGTTGAAGTCCACAAGTCTTAAACTTGCCAAGTTGGAAGACCCTTGGTCTAGATCCTTCTGGCTCTTCCCTCCCCTGCCTGAAACATCATCCACCCTGGATCCTCTTCAAAGGAGGACACCCCTTCCTCTGGAACTCCCCCCCTCCCATTCTGCTCAGCTTTGGGTCCAAGTAGGTAGCATCCTTCTCCTCCATCCCAAAATTCTGATCTCAGCTACTTTACGGAGTTCCAACCACTCCCGTTCAATCCTCCGCTTACCAACTGGGTCAACGAGATCTATGTGGTCAACGAAGTCTCTCTTGCCCAGGTAAACGGTGAGCTGCCAGGGGAACAAAAGGACAAGAGAGGGCATCAACAGCCAAGACAAAATGAAAGAGGCCCAGAGAGAAGTCACCTGGCCGAGACATAAGGGAGACCACACCTGCTTCTCAGCAGCAAGAGAGCAGAATCATTCAAGAAAGATTTAGCATGAGCATCTCCTTCTCTCTCTCTCTCCCTCCCTCCCTCTTATCTATCCATCTATTTAAGAAAAGATTGGAGAATCATCTGTATGAAAAGGTATAGGGTTTCCTGATTGAACAGGGGGGTGGACTAGAAGACCTCCAAGGTCCCTTCCAACTCTGGTATTGTGGTATCTGTTGGTCTATCATCCCTCCCACCTTCCCTCCATATCTATCTATCTATCTATCTATCTATCTATCTATCTATCTATCTATCTATCTATCTATCTATCTATCTATCTATCTATCTATCTATCTATCTATCCATCCATCCATCCACCCACCCACCCACCCATCCATCCACCCATCCATCATCATTCTCTCTTTCATTTCTATTTTTCTATCTTTCTTTCTATCATCTTTCTCTTTTTCATCTATCTTACCATCTATTATACGTTCATTTCTTTCTTTCTTTTCTATCATCTTTCTTTTTCATCTATCATCTATCTCTTTATCTATCTACTTTTTTTCATGTATCTACCATCTACCATCATTCTTTCATATAGATCTTTCTTTTTTATCTATCACCTTTCTCTTTTTCATCTATCATCATTTTCCTTTTCATCTTTCTTTCTATCATCTTTCTCTCTTTCATCTACCTACCTATCAACCATCTATCATGATTCTCTCTTTCATATCTTTCCTTCCTATCTTTCTATATCTATCTATCTATCTATCTATCTATCTATCTATCTATCTATCTATCTATCTATCTATCGATCGATCGATCGATCTATCTATCTATCTATCTATCTATCTATCTATCTATCTATCTATCTATCTATCTATCTATCTATCTATCTATCTATCCATCCATACATCCATACATCCATCCCTCTATCCATCTCATCTTTCTCTCTTTCATCTACCTGCCTACCTACCTAATTATCTTTCTCTCTCTCTATTATCTGTCTATCATTTATCTATCTCATCTCTCTCTCATTAAATTTCTGCACTGCTCATCTTATTGATACAAGAACATCTTCCCTTCTTAAACCTTCCTAGTCCAGCTGGCCACTGGAATTGAATTTAGCTTCTAATTTAGTTTATGTCCTCTGTGGCCATTCCGGTCAGTGCTGGCGGGAGTGTGATAAATGGTATTTCCTGTCCCCGTCTGCCTGTGTTAGGCAAGGAGGGTCAGGCTGAGGTCGCAGGCCCCCATTCAACTCTGAGCTACACACATTCCCTGATCTCTTCTCTGATCAGCTGGCAAAATCAGAGGGGGGAGGGAGCGAGGGAGAGAGGGAGAAGGAGGGGGAGGGAGGGGAGAGAGAGGAGAGAGGGGGAGAGAGAGGAAAGGAGGGAGGGAGAGAGAGAGGGAGGGAGAGCGAGAAGGGGAGGGAGGGGAGAGAGAGAGGAGAGAGAGGGGGGAGAGAGAGGAGGGAGGGAGGGGAGAGAGGGAGGGAGAGAGGGGGAGGGAGAGAGAGGGAGAGAGAGAGGGGAAGGGAGAGAGAGAAAAGGGAGGGAGAGAGAGGGAAGGAGGGAGGGAGAGAGGGGGAGAGAGAGAGAGGGAGGGAGAGAGAGGGGGGAAGGGAGAGAGAGAAAAAGGGAGGGAGAGAGAGGGAAGGAGGGAGGGAGAGAGGGGGAGAGAGAGAGGGGGAGAGAGAGAGAGGGAGGGAGAGAGAGAGGGGAAGGGAGAGAGAGAAAAAGGGAGGGAGAGAGAGGGAAGGAGGGAGGGAGAGAGGGGGAGAGAGAGGGAGAATGTCTTCAAAGGGTTTTCAAAGGAGCTGTTCTGCAGAGAGAAAACAGACCCAAAGGGCTCTGGATGCTTTTTTCAAACGTATTCTGCTTTTTTATGTCAGCCAGGAAACGGAACGCGTCTGTTTGTGAATGGTTATTATTCCTATCACTGAATATATTTTATTCTGTTTCCAATACAAACGTCTCCTGAAGTGCCTCATTCCCCACGAAAAATATAATAATAAAAAAAAAACCACACAAAAGCAGTGAATTAAAAACCATATAAAACCATCGCTGCAATAAAGTGGATAAAGGGAGAGAAAAACCAACAGACAAAGAAAAACCCCACAGAAATAATAAAACACAACAACCACCCAATATCCGCATCTTTTTACTGCCTTTTAATCTTGCTTCTAATCTACCTTTTTTTCCCCAGTCCTATTTTTACACACACATACACACAGAGTTTTTAAGGCTTGCAAACCGATTCGGGATCTTCTCTATAAAGAAGGAACAGGGCAAGGATAAATGCTACTTAGGAGTATATTTTGGGGTGTGCAAAATGGGGATTTCCCAAACTCCCATCATAAAGGTCTCAGTTAACATCATAAATGTTGGGCTCAATTGTGGCTGTAAGTCGAGGACCTCCCTTGCCGCGCAATCCAGGGTTACTTCGAAATGCTTCTACTGTGTTTCCCTGAAAATAAGACGCTGTCTTTTATATATATATATATATATATATATATATATATATATATATATATATATATATATACTTTGTATTACAACACCCTGTTAAGCCCCAATTAAGGGAGAAAGCATACTGCTTTCTTTTCTGTCTTTCGGCTCATCACCAGAGACCATACCGACAGAAAGCTATTTGTTTCGTTGCCTTTTGTTTACATGTGTGTAAGGTTTTGAGCTGATCATTTAAATAATAAATAAGAGAGACTAGTATAGATCTATTTCGAGCTAGTTAGCTCTCTTCAGCTAGCCATACCCTTACTGGGATTCGAACCAGGGAAGTATTACATGTGAGGCAGTTGTAATTGCCTCTACACCACTGGCTCTCTCCTTATCAGCTCAGGCAGGGGAATAAGTATATACTTTGTATTACAACACCCTGTTAAGCCCCAATTAAGGGAGAAAGCATACTGCTTTCTTTTCTGTCTTTCGGCTCATCACCAGAGACCATACCGACAGAAAGCTATTTGTTTCGTTGCCTTTTGTTTACATGTTTTTAATTTTTAATTCTAAATTGGGTTTTAAGGGTGGGGGGGGGGGTTTCTAATTTTAGTTTGCAGCTAATTCTAACATTTAATTATTTTTTAACTTTTGTAATTGTGGGGTTTTTAGACGAGCTGTGCACCGCCCTGAGTCCCTTGGGAGAAGGGCGGTATATAAATGTAATAATAATAATAATAATAATAATGTGTGTAAGGTTTTTAAGCTGATAATTTTTAAATAATAAATAAGGGAGACTAGTATAGATCTATTTCGAGCTAGTTAGCTCTCTTCAGCTAGCCATACCCTTACTGGGATTCGAACCAGGGAAGTATTACATGTGAGGCAGTTGTAATTGCCTCTACACCACTGGCTCTCTCCTTATCAGCTCAGGCAGGGGAATAAGTATATACTTTGTATTACAACACCCTGTTAAGCCCCAATTAAGGGAGAAAGCATACTGCTTTCTTTTCTGTCTTTCGGCTAACTAGCTCGAAATAGATCTATACTAGTCTCCCTTATTTATTATTTAAAAATTATCAGCTTAAAAACCTTACACACATGTAAACAAAAGGCAACGAAACAAATAGCTTTCTGTCGGTATGGTCTCTGGTGATGAGCCGAAAGACAGAAAAGAAAGCAGTATGCTTTCTCCCTTAATTGGGGCTTAACAGGGTGTTGTAATACAAAGTATATACTTATTCCCCTGCCTGAGCTGATAAGGAGAGAGCCAGTGGTGTAGAGGCAATTACAACTGCCTCACATGTAATACTTCCCTGGTTCGAATCCCAGTAAGGGTATGGCTAGCTGAAGAGAGCTAACTAGCTCGAAATAGATCTATACTAGTCTCTCTTATTTATTATTTAAATGATCAGCTCAAAACCTTACACACATGTAAACAAAAGGCAACGAAACAAATAGCTTTCTGTCGGTATGGTCTCTGGTGATGAGCCGAAAGACAGAAAAGAAAGCAGTATGCTTTCTCCCTTAATTGGGGCTTAACAGGGTGTTGTAATACAAAGTATATACTTATTCCCCTGCCTGAGCTGATAAGGAGAGAGCCAGTGGTGTAGAGGCAATTACAACTGCCTCACATGTAATACTTCCCTGGTTCGAATCCCAGTAAGGGTATGGCTAGCTGAAGAGAGCTAACTAGCTCGAAATAGATCTATACTAGTCTCTCTTATTTATTATTTAAATGATCAGCTCAAAACCTTACACATATATATATATATATATATATATATATATATTTGCCACCAAAAAAAAGGCACCAGGTCTTACTTTCGGGGGATATCCTCCACTGACTAACCTTACATGCGTGCATCGCCCCCTGGCCTCCTTTTCGCTCTCAGAGGCCTTCCGGAACTTCTGCGCCCGGCAAGGCTTTCCTGAAGGCCTCTGCGGCCGATAAGAGAGTTCTGGATCGATCCTGAGCTTTGTTCTCAGCCCCAGAGGCCTTCCAGAAAGCCTGGCCAACCTTGCCGCCTGCAGAAGAAATGGGCCTGCAAGGCAGGTGTTGGGGAGAGAGAGAGAGGCCTAGCTACATCTGTCCAAAGGTAAGTAGTAGGGCAGCTCCACACACCCATCCCCATCCTAGCTTAATTTTTACTCCTCCACTCTGGAGAGGGCGGGATCTTCATTAGGGCTTATTTTAGGGGTAGGACTTATATTGGGCACACATGTAAAAATCAAGCTAGGACTTACTTTCAGGGTAGGTTGTATTTGCAGGGAAACAAGGTACCTGATTTCCAGGCCGAATCATGGTTTAATGAGCTAAGCTTTCAACAGACCTGCTTTCCATCTCCTGGAATATTTTTATCTGTTCTTCCTTTCCTTCCCTTTGGTTCCCATGGAAAACCCAGGGAAACGAAATGAAAAGCAAGGACCACCTGTCTAGCCATGTTTACAACAGGCCTCTTTCTGGCCTTGACCGTGGTCAAGATGACTCATGAACCGCTACTCACAAGGCCAGCTGGGGCTTATGGATGTCAGCAGAAGCACCAGCGGCTCACTTAGCAACGCCATGGCTGGCTGGCACTTAAGGCCAGCAGGGACCCTGCTTCCCCCATCAAGGAGAGTTGGTGGAAGAATCATTTTCCAGGTTGTCTGAACAGAATAACAGAGATGGATGGGACCTTGGAGGTCTTCTAGTCCAACCCCCCCCTGCCTGCTCGAGCAGGAAATCCTGTATCATTTCAGACAAATGGCTGTCCAGACTCCAGCGATGGAGCATCCACAATTTCTGGTGGCAAGCTGTTCCACTGGTTAATTCTCATTGTCAGGAAATGTCTCCTTAGTTCTAGGTTGGATCTCTCTTTGATAGTTTCCATCCGTTGCTTCTTGTCCTGCCTTCAGGGGCTTTGAAGAGTAGAATAATAGAATAACAGAGTTGAAAGGGCCCTTGGAGGTCTTCTAGTCCAACCCCCTTGCTTAAGCAGGAGAGCCTATATCATTCTAAACAAATGGAGAATAGTTGACCACCCTCTTATTCAAACATTGGGATATATCACTATTATGTACCCCTAGTCCTATTTTTCATTGAAATAGACATCTCCAATTCTTGCAACCCGTTCTTCGTAGGTTTTACTACACTGTATATCAGACATTAATACAATTGAGCGAGTCCAGAAGTATTTCACGAGAAGAGGACTACACTCCTCTGCTCAAAACAGAATACCCTACACCACCAAGCTTGAGATTTGGGGCTTGGACAACCTTGAACAACACCTCCTACGGTTGGACTTAAGCGTAGTACACAAAATTATCTGCTTACAATGTCCTACCCGTCAATGGCTACTTCAGCTTCAACTGGGAAATGAAATCCGCCCATGCTGGCTGGAGGATTCTGGGAAATGAAATCCACCCATGCTAGCTGGAGGATTCTGGGAAATGAAATCCACCCATGCTAGCTGGAAGATTCTGGGAATTGAAGTCTGCCCATGCTGGCTGGAGGATTCTGGGAAATGAAATCCACCCATGCTGGCTGGAGGATTCTGGGAATTTAAGTCTGCCCATGCTGGCTGGGGAATCCTGGGAAATGAAATCCACTCATGCTGGCTGGGGAATTCTGGGAATTGAAGTTTGGAGGGAATTGCCAAGTTTGGAGAGTCCTGGTTTTAAAGTGTTGCAATTGGATTAGAGTTTCCTTCCTCCCCCCCCTTATTTTGTTAAATTCCTCCCCATCCCTGGATTATCTGGCCTGCCAGTTTCCATCACCCCGAAAACCCTGAAAAATGAACCCAAGAGGTCTCTTACCTTGGCATTGGGACTGGCTTTCTTGAACACTCTGCAAAATAAAAGGATGAAAAAAAGAGGTGAGTGGAACAGGAAGGATGCATCTCGCCCTGGATTCAAAAGCTGCTCCACGTCAGGAAACCTGATGCCCACAATGGTGGGAAAGTCGGTCCCATATCCCAGAGCTGCAGGAAGGCCTTTGGTCTTCCTGGAGTAGCTGCTCCTCCATCCGGGTGCACCGGCCTGCCACGGACTGGAGCTGCTGCTCCGGGATGACCAAAGGGCCAGCCCTGTGACTACTACAGCTCAGAATATGGGACCCACTTTCCCACCAACATCAGCAAGCCACCCCAGGATGGATTTCTCTCCCCCTCTGCAGAAAAAGCAGAAGCAGCAGAGACCGTGGGAAAATCCCCCCCAAAGTCTGCAGGAAAATCCCCCACCCCACTTTCCTACTGATTGATCATTCTTTACTTGGGATCTCAGGATACCATCTCCAGCTCCGTTCTCAGGGAGAGAGAAAGAGAGAGAGAGAGAGACTTTTGGCTTCATGCAAGGAAAACAACAGAAGCCGCAGAATTCTTTCTTTCTCTCCCCCAAACTCCGCCAGAAACGAGTCTTTACCGGCGCAGCCTCTTGGAGCAGGAGGTCTTGCAGGGCCCCAAAGACTCGTTTCTGGCGGAGTTTTTACACTGCAAAAACATATGGACTACACAACTCGATCAGGGCAAAGCAACAGATGCAATCTATATAGACTTCTGTAAAGCCTTTGATTCAGTGGTACACGAGAAACTACTCCTAAAACTAAAATCTTATGGTATCTCTGGATACCTGCATAGCTGGATAGAAGCATTCCTGTCAAACAGACAACAAATGGTCAAAATTGGGAGCGTCCTATCAAATTCTGTACCTGTCAAGAGTGGTGTCCCCCAAGGCAGTGTTCTAGGACCAACTCTTTTCATACTCTACATAAATGACCTTTGTGATCCTATCAAGAGCAACTGCGTTCCTTCACTGATGAGGTAAAGCTATTCAACACCACAGACAATACTGCTATCCTTCAAACAAAGACCTTGACTATGTATCAGAATGGTCAAACAAATGGCAACTTCAAATCTCAACAAATAAATGCTCTGTCTTATATATTGGTAAAAAAAATCAGAAAATAAAATACAGGCTGAATAGTCAAGACCTTGTTGATCACACAAACTCTGTAAAGGATCTTGGAATACTCATCTCTAATGATCTAAGTGCTAGAGCCCATTGTAACTACATAGCCAAAAAAGCGTTAAGAGTTGTTAACCTAATCCTACATAACTTTTTCTCTGGTAATATCACACTACTAACTAGAGTATACAAAACATTTGCTAGACTAAAACTTGAATACAGCTCATCAGTCTGGAACCCACCAGGTTTCCTTGCATTTCACCAGCCTAGGGCTCAGGGAAGGGGTGGAGGGGTGGCGGTGCTTATAAAGGAGGCCCTTTATCCTAGGGAGGCCACTGTCCCTCAGACGGCTGGCTGTGAATCTCTATTTGTGAAGTGGGGGCAAGGGGTTCAGATGGGTCTTTTGATGGCGTACCTGGCTCCCTGCCACGTCTCATCGGCCCTGCCCGGACTCCTCGAGGTGATAGCCGGGCTGGCGGTTGAGACCCCTAGGCTTTTGGTCATGGGGGATTTCAACCTGCCATCATCCGGTGAAACCTCGGGGTTGGTTCGGGAGTTCTTGGCTTCCATGACGGCCATGGACCTGACCCAGTTAGTTTCTGCCCCCACTCACATTGGAGGACACATGCTGGACCTGATTTTTGTCTCTGGGCAGTGGTTGAATGACTGTATTTTTGGGGATTTAGTCATCATACCCCTGTCATGGACAGATCATTCCCTCCTCAGGTTGGACTTCCTCCCTCCATCCTTTCCCCCTTCTCCTCACTACCTCGTGTTGTTCACAATGCAAGCGACGCAACCCTTGTGTTCCCGTGCAGCCTGGATTAATTGCTTTGGGGGGGACATTTCTCTGAGGAACACCAACATTTTCTCGCGGACCACCAGTGGTCCCTGGCCCACCGACGGGCGACCACTGCCTTCTCCCATTTCAGGGAAATGGTTCTCCAATCTCTTCTTCAAAACCACCAGTGTTGCAGCTTCTAGTGGCAAGCAGTTCCATTGGCTAATTGTCCTCACTGTCAGGAAATTTCTCCACAGCATTCTCGGGCAGAAATGCTGGCCCATGTTGCACTGCCCGTTTGGCCCGGAACCAGCACTTTCCTACTTCTGAGCCTCTGCCAGAGGTTGAGAGGAAACAAAATGAACTCCGAGGTTCTCGAAATGGAACAAGAGAAAACGGATGCTACAAAGTGCAGGTCCATTAAATAAAAGAATAACAAGAATGAATTATTAAAGATTAATTCCTACAAACGGATGTATGCAGGAAGTTGTAAAGTGGTTGGGGTGGGGAAATCTTAATTTATCTAGTCTAACGAAGGGAAGGACCAGGGGTGACACAATAGCAATCTTCCAATATTTGAGGGGCTGCCCCAAAGAAGAGGCAGTCAAGCTATTCTCCAAGCCCCCGAAGAGGCAGGAGAAGAAGCAACAGATGGAAAATCATCAAGGAGAGAAGTAACCTGCAACTAAGGAGGAATTTCCTGGCAGTGAGAACAATTAATCAGTGGAACAGCCTGCCACCAGAAATTGTGGGTGCTCCAACACTGGAGGTTTTCAAGAAGAGATTAGACCACAATTTGTCCAAAATGGTATTGGGTCTCCTGCTTGAGCAGGGGGTTAGACTAGATGACCTCCAAGGTCTCTTCCAATTCTGTTATTCTATTCTGTTCCGTTGTGTTGTGTTGTGTTCTATTCTATTCTTCATTCCATTATTCTATTCTATATTCTATTCTATATTCTATTCTATATTCTATTCTATATTCTATTCTATATTCTATTCTATTCTGTTCTGTTCTGTTCTGTTCTGTTTTGTTTTGTTTTGTTTTGTTCTGTTCTGTTCTATTCTATATTCTATTCTATATTCTATTCTAGTCTATATTCTATTCTACATTCCAATATCTATTCTATTCTTTTTTCTATATTCATCTATTCTATTCTATTCTATTCTATTCTATTCTATTCTTTCTCTATCCTATCCTATCCTATCCTATCCTATCCTATCCTATCCTATCCTATTCCTTTCCTATTCTATTGTATTCCATTCCATTCTATTCTTATTCCCTATTCTAATTCTACCAAGTAGTACTAATTGTAATGTTATTCTATTCTGTTCTATTCTGTTCTGTTCATTCCATGCCAATTCCAATTCTATTCTCATTCTACTCTACTCTATTAATTCCATTCCAAATTATTCCAATTCAAATCATTCCAACACAAGAACAAACAATAGATACAAACTCAAGGTTAGTCAATCAATCACCAAACTTGATTGTAGGAAATACGACTTCAGCCACAGAGTGGTCAATGTCTGGAATACTCTACCTGACTCTTGGTTTCTTCCCCACACCCCAAAAACTTTAACCTTAGACTGTCTACTATTGACCTCACCCCTTTCCTAAGAGGTCTGTAAGGGGCATGCATAAGCGCACCAACGTGCCTCCCGTCCCTGTCCTATTGTTTCTTTTTTATTTCTTATATGTATCCATCTCATGTTTTCAAAACTATGTTTACACTCTGTTATCTTGTAAGTGATTGACAAATAAAATAAATAAATTCCTAATTCTTAATTCCAAATCTAATTCTAACTCCTAATTCTAACTCCTAATTCTAATTCCAACTCTAATTCCAATTCCAACTCTAATTCCTAATTCCAGTTCCAATTCCATTTTATTCTATTCCTTTCTCCGTAACGGTTGCTAAAAGAATGGCTGTTAAGTTCAGGAGCTCGGGTATTTTACAACCATCCGATTATATTATACGATGTTTATATATACGTGACTTCTAATAAACAGAGAGCTATTTATAAGTTCCTGGAAAAGAGACAGAAATTGCTGCTCATTAACATTCCTGCAGTTCTTAAAAGCAGCCAAAGTGTTTTTTCCCAGGAAAAAAGGAAGAAAAACTGGGTTTCTTCAAAAAAAAAAACAGCCGATAAATCTCTCCCACGGTTCTTTCCACGCCCTCGAAAACAGCGGCTCTGGGGCAGGACCAGGGCACTGATTTAAGCCGTCCTCAAGTTACGACCCTAATGGCCATTATGGGTCATAACTTGTGACGGTCATAAATCAGGTCGCAGGACGTAAACGTTTGTAAACCCAATCCGGTTACCGCGTACTCAAAGTCAGGTCATGTGATTAGAGAGGAACGACTGTCGGACATTTGAATGATGTCCTCAGCCCCCTTTTGCATCCTTCTCACAAGCGACCGGATAACTAACTTAACCGCTGCATGGATTCACTTAGCAACTGTGGCAAGAGAGGTCACAAAATGGAGCAAAACTGTCATGCCCCTGTTGGAATCTGATTCTGAGGGGGAGATTGAGCAGGTGAGAGGGAGAGGGAGTGGGGCTTCGGTGGCGGTGGAGGAAACTGGGGAAGGACCCAGTCCGGCTGGGCATTCAGAGGAAGACCCAGGTCCACCCTCTCTGCATCCTAGGGCACGCAGGGAGGAACGGAGAAGGGAGCAACATGGTTTACGGGGGAGGAAAGGGCCCTGATTCCCTTCATTAGCTGCAACTGGGAAAACAGGATTTTAAAAGAATGTTTGCGCACAGCACCTTGCTGGAAGCAAAACCTGCATTATCTTGGTTTGTCAAGTCTTATCTGGGTTCTGGCTTCCTCCCAACTGTGTGTCTTTGGTTATCTTTTGAAGTCTGCAATTCCTTATCCTGCCCTGTTTCGTTCATTGCTGCAGCAACATTGGTTTGTGTTGGTTTTTATTTATAATTTAGATGTACTTTCGGTTCGGACTGCATTTCTTCCCTTTAAAAACTGTTTTTGGGAGAGTTTTTTCTCCAGCTGATGACATTGGGGGGCCAAGTTGGAGGCATTAAAGGGACTTTTACCTACTTTTGTGACTTTGTTGCTTTTGTGCCACGCCCCTTTGGGACATCACAAAAACCAACTTGGGCAAACAGCACTCAGGATTCTGGGCTGTCCCATAAAAGCAGATTCACTCAACAATGGTCCAATTCACTTAACAGCGCTGGCAAGGCAGGTGGTGGAATGGGGCCAAAACTCACTTAAACCGCTGTCTCGTTTAGCAACGGAAATTTTTGGCACTCAGCTGTGGTGATGAGTCGAGGACCACCTGTTAAACAATGTTGGACGGAACCTTAGAGGTCTTTTAGTCCAGTTTCCCATTCTGGACCAATGGCTGACCAATCTCTTCTTCAAATCCCCCCCAGTGATGGAGGATCACAATCCGCTTGTTAATTAACAGAATAACAGAGTCGGAAGGGACCTTGGAGGTCATCTAGACCAGGGGTCGCCAATCTTTTGGACCTCAGGGACCACCAAACTCATAATTTTAAATTCCAGGAACCGCTAATATGAATTTTGACTGAAAGTGGCTTGCTGACATTGGTGGGAGAGAGAGAGAGGAGAGAGACACACACACATATATATATAAACCCCCACCAGAACAGAACACACCCCCACCCAATCAGAACACAGCCAAGCCCCCACCCAATCAAGTCACACCCCCACTAGTAGTTAAAAGGAAGAAGCAGCTGCAAGCTCACATTACTCTGAGAAGCACAAGGCCGAAGACACAAGCCTGAAGATGATGAATGAGACTTCATCGAAACGTCGCCTAGATACTTCCAATTCTACGCGGGAGAAAACCCGAAGAACCAAAGATCCACATACAAATACCCGCGAAAACCTCCGAAAACATATATATATTTCTAACCACACTCTCTCCCTCTCTCTCTCTCCCTCCTCTCTCTCTCTCTCTCTCTCTCTCTCTCTCACACACACACACACAAAGGCAGGGGTGGGATTCAAATTTCTTAACAACTTAGCTTGGTGGTCATGGGACTGGCTGGGCATGGCTTGTATGTAAATATTATTAATATTTATATAAATGTTGAATTTTTTTTTATAAAAAAAGAGCAAATTTTTAACCAAAATCAGGCAAAGCAGGCAGGCAGATTGAGTTGCTCACAGAATCACAGATTCACTTAGAGATCTGTGTTTCTGCCATCGGCTAGCTGAGTCTTGCACTGCTTCAGTCAGTCCTAAGCAAGGTTAGGTTATGTTGCTTAAAAGCAGAGCCGAAGATCTAAAGACTAGTTAGAAAGCAAGAAATGCAACGGTTTCCTGCTTTCTAGCTAATCTAAATCTCCCGGCACAGCAGAACAGCTGATGGTTGGGGGGGGGGGGGGAAGGAAAAATAGCAACTTATCAGGCAAGTTTCCCAGGTAAGGAGTGAGTGGGCAGGGAGGGTTCTCGCGGGCCATGTGGGCGGCGCAGTCTTGTGTTCCCGCGCAGCCTGGATTAATTGCTTTGGGGGAGGGACATTTCTCTGCGGCCCACTAAAATTTTCTCATGGACCACTAGTGGGCCATGACCCACCACTGATCTAGTCCAACTCCAGTGAGGCACAGTGACCGCTGAACTAGTCCAACTCCTTGTTCAAGCAGGAGGAAACCCTGTGTACCATTCCAGACAAACGGCGGTTCAATTTTACTTCTTAAAAACCTCCAATCTTTGCAAAGCTTTGGAAAAATCAAGGAAAAGAGGCGAGGAGGAGGAAGTGGGGGCTGCAGAAATTAAACCCCCCTACCTCTACCCAACCCTCTACCCCGACCCGTGTCACCCCCCTCCTTCCTCCTTCTCTGTCCCACTTTGTACCAACAATAAAACAGCCCCTTCTCTCTCTTCCAATGGAGAGAGAGAGTGAGAGAGAGAGCAGCAGATGTCACTTGCACAGCGAGGTTGGCGGGGGTCCCGTTGCCATGGCAATGGAAAAGGGGATGAAAGAGTGCCCTCCCGCGGGGGTACCAGCCGGCTTACGGCTTGACTTTCTTTGATGGGCTGCCCGGCCCCTCCCGCAAGGCAGAAAATGGGTCAGGGGGCTCATTGGACTTCTTAGTTGCAGGAGCTGCATTCGTGGTGCATCATCGGCCTCTGCGGTTGCGATCCTATGACATTTTGTGGGGGGAGAGGGAGGGAGAGAAGAGGTGTGGGGTGTGAACCTGTTTCGAAATCAAATGGGTGCCAAGGGGGCAGTCCCCCCCCTTTCAAATGCTCCAAATTGACTTTGGAACAAAGGAAGGAGGAAGTGGGGGGCTAAAACATGATCCCCCCATGCTTACAACCCCCCCCAGGACAATTTCACTGGATCATAAGAAAAAAGAAATAAAGAATATATGTTAAGATTGACATGTAAACAATAAGATGATGGTTATGAATAGGATTGTTGAGATTATTACATCTAATATCATGTGATATTTTCCTTAGAAGATATGTTGATGGGGGAAAAATGAAGAGAGATATAATGCTGACTGCTATTATTATTATTACTATTGTTGTTGTTATTATTATTATTGTAAGATTAGAAAATGACTATCCATGTAAAACAAATATTGTAAATAATTTTGATGGAAGATGATAGGTTCAAGTTTAAAAAGCTAAAAAACCTATATAAGAAAAATGGGATAAAGAAAAAAAAATTAATTATAGGCACTCCTCAACTTACGGAGCACAAAATTTCCATTACTAAGCGAGATGGTTGTTAATAAAAGTATCTTTTCCAAATCCTCAAAGGGGAAGCTGCCAAAGCACCAAGATCAAACAATATACAGTATATTATATAGATACATATACATACATACATCATACATATATACATCAAACATACATATATACATACATACATACATACATACATACATACATACATACATACATATATATATATATGTTTTCATAGATTTTCACAGGTACAGGTATGCAGGTCTTGGCATTATATATCTATATATAATATCTTGGCATTATATATATATATAATATCACAAAATCTCCAGAGCCATAAAGCCTACACACTTGAAATTTGGCACGTATGTTCCTCTTGGCTTCTAGGGGCTCACTAAGAAAGGATTTTTCAAAACAACCATCATTTAATTCTTATTCTAATTCTAATAATTCTAATTCTAATTATTTTTAATTCTATTTGTAATGCTAATTAATTCTAATTCTAATTAATTCTAATTTTCCCTCCAACCTCATCCCGTATAATAGTCCTTCTGGATTCCAATGTGGGTTTTTCTCTCTCTTCCTTTCTTAACGGCTGATGGATTTGCTTTAATCTATTTTTATAACACCCTGTACCCCCTAAAGATGCGTTGGCCATCGAGATGGGCAGTAAATAAATAAACTTAATGAGGAAACAGACAATCCCATTCGAGGTTCCAGATCCAAAATGTTGGCAACGAGACCCAAAACAGATGCCGAACGGTTGATGCTCTTGGCTACAAAATCTGGAGGCCAGGCGAGACAAAATTGACCACCACAGCTTTATTTGACAATTTGGACCTCCAAATCCATGCCAAAAAGATTATTTTTTTGACTCTTTAGCAAGGATTAACACCTACGTTACTCTGTAAATTAATGAATTAAGAATAGCCTCTTTTTACAGGTGATAAAAACATTTCTCCATAATTTGCGACCACAACGGAGCCCAAAATAGATGCGGCTACGCGAAACCTTTGTTAGGTGAGTTTCGCCTCATTTTACAACCTTTTGTGCCACCGTTGTAAAGCAAATCATTGCAGTTCTTAAGTTAGTCAGGCGGTCGTTAAGTTCACACGTGACCCAGGGAGACGCTGCGCCTTGTCATAAATACAGGCAGGCCGTTTCCAGGCAGCTGCTCAGGGTACCGGTAGTCCTCGACATATGGGCATTCGTTTAGTGGCCATTCGAAGTTACGACGGCACTGCAAAAAAGGTAACGGAGGGCCTTGGTTTGCGCGTCAAGGGCTACCTCTCATAGAAAACAATTTTCTACTCAATTCGAGAAGAATTCCAAAGTTCCGTGAAAAGCTTCAGGGCCGAGGAAGAGGAGGATGCCGAAGCTCCGGGCCTTGTGATGAAGATGGTGTGGGGATCTTCATCACAACCAACACAACGGGCTCCTCCAAACCTGAGAATCGGCCGAGGAGGAGGAGAGATTGGATGGCCATTTGTTAGAAATGGGGTCGAGAGAGTCTCCGGCTTGGGTAGCGGGTTGGACGGCCTCGGGGTGGGATTCAAATTTTTAACAGCCGGTTCTGTGGGCGCGGCTAGGTGGGTGTGGCCATGTGACTGGGTGGGTGTGTCTTTTTCTTTTTTTCTGCAACACAACCCGCTGGGCTTTTTGCCACCTGGGCCTCAGGGAAGCCTCTGGGGGGGGGGGGGTTTGCTCCCAGACAGTTTCCCTGGGGCCCAGGAAGGCAAAAAACGGAGCACAGGGGATGCACAGAACCCTCCCCTCTCCCCTTTTTGCCTCCTGGGCCTCAGGGAAGCCTCCTGGGTGAAACAGTAAGCCAGAGAGAGGGAACCCGGCACAGCTGATCATCAGAACAGCTGATCATCCTCTCCTCCCTTCCTCCCTTCCTCTCTTCCTTCCTTCCTTTCTTCCTTCTCTCCTTCCTTCGTCCTCTCCTTCCTTTCTTCCTTCCTTTGTTCCTTCCTTCCTCCTCTCCTTCCTTTCTTCCTTCCTTCCTTCCTTCCTTCCTTTCTTCTTCCTCTCCTTCCTTCGTCCTCTCCTTCCTTCCTTCCTCCTAGGCGAAGCAGTAAGCCAGAGAGGGGGATCCCGGAACAGCTGACCATCAGAACAGCTGATCATCCTCTCCTTTGGTCCTCCTCTCCTTCCTTCCTTCCTTCCTCCTCTCCTTCCTTCCTCTGTCCTCTCCTTCCTTCCTTCTTTCCTTCCTCCTAGGCGAGGCAGTAAGCCAGAGAGGGGGATCCCGGCACAGCTGATCGTCAGAACAGCTGATCATCCTCTCCTTCCTTCCTCCTCTCCTTCCTTCCTTCCTTCCTTCTTTCCTCCTCTCCTTCCTCCCTTCTTTCCTCCCTCCTAGGCGAAGCAGTAATCCAGAGAGGGGGATCCCAGCACAGCTGATCGTCGGAACAGCTAATCGTTGGGAAGGGGAAAAAAAGAAATACCTTAAGGAGTGACTGGGCAGCGGAGAACGCAGTCAGTGATGTTGCGCATGCACGATAAGGACTGACTGGGCAGGGAGGGGAGGGGCAGGGGGAGAGGGGAGGGTCCAGCCAGGGACACGATTTGCCAGTTCTGTAAACTGCGCAGAATCGTAACAACCGGTTCTATAAAACCAGCCTGAACCGGTAGAATCCCATCCCACCCCGGTTGGACTAGATGACCTACCAAGGTCCCTACCAACTCTGTTAAAGGCAGAGAGCAGATCCCAGAGCACCAGCGAGCCTTCTCCCCTCTCCCTCCACTTCCCTTTCTCCCGAGAAACCTCATTTAAGCGCTTCGTTTCCCTCTGCTCTCCCCTTGGCAAAACCTCTGGGAAATTATCTTGCAGCCCAAGGAGAGAGCTGGGAAGCGGCTATAAACAAAGGCCGGATGAGAAAAAGGCTGCCATCCTCTCTCTCTCTCTCTCGTTTTCAGACTTTTCTCCCAAGAGGGTAAAATGGTCTGTGCTTTGTCCGTTTTTCAGAATTGGGGAGGGGGAATGAGGGGGGTGGGGGTTTGCCAGGAAATGTCAGACCCTGAATCTGGCCTCATTTGCAGGCCTGCCTCCAAACTACAGGCAGACCTCGACTTACGACCACAATGAAACCCACAATTTCTCTTGTTAAATGAGACAATTATTAGACATGGTATAGGGTCTCCTGCTTCTCTTCTCTTCCTTATTATTTCCTTCTCTTCTCTTCTCTTCTCTTCTCTTCTCTTCTCTTCTCTTCTCTTCTCTTCTCTTCTCTTCTCTTCTCCTCTCCTCTCCTCTCTTCTCCTTTCCTCTCCTCTCCTCTTCCATCCCATTCTATTCTATTCTTTCCTTATTCTCTCTTCTCTTCTCTTCTCTTCTCTTCTCTTCTCTTCTCTTCTCTTCTCTTCTCTTCTCTTCTCTTCTCTTCTCTTCTCTTCTCTTCTCTTCTCTTCTCTTCTCTTCCCTCCTCTCCTCTCCCTCCCCTCCCCTTCCCTCCCCTCCTCTTTCCTTCCCTATTATTCTCTTCCCTTCCCTCCCCTCCAACCTCTCTGAGTTGCCAAGGTTAAAAAAAAAAACATTTGCTTTACCAGAAGAACCACGATAGAAACTTTCCCTCCCTTAACCCAGTTTGCTGCATGCTGCAATCTTATTCTGTTTTACTTTCCACTCAATTGGGTTCTGCTTTGGAACAAATTTTATTGACGGCTTATTCTTGAGGCTCCTTGCTGTTATCTCTGATTTTCAGGAATCTTTGGGGGTCGTTTCTTTTTTATTCTTTCCATTCCCACCGTGGATGTTTTAATTGCAAGTTTCTTTATCGGGAGGTTGGAATCTCTAACCAGCGTGAATCTTGATCGATTCTTCAGCCGACAAGCAGCCAGAAGAAATGAATAAATAAAGAGATGAAAAACCCGAATGGAAAATTCCTTCTGATTCATCACCGCTTGGGGGAGGAAAAAAAAAGAATATGAAATGCCCACTTTTAATCGGAATGAGGCAGACACGGGACAGGGCAGAGGAGAGGCCTGGGACAAATAAAATGATGGAGATCATGAGGGTTAATTCAGAAAGCTTGCAGCAGACAAGAATGGACTGATGATGTTCCCTAGTTGGGTCATGAAAGGTCGGCAAGAAAACAGACAAACTCAGAGAGCATTAAGGACCCCTCAGTCCTCCTCCTCCTCCTTCTCTCCTTTCCAGCACTGATGATGTTCCCTAGTTGGGTCATGAAATGTCTGCAAGAAAACAACTAAGTTCTGAGAGCACCAAGGACCCCATAGTTCTCCTCCTCCTCCTCTTTCCTGCAAATCCCCTCCCTTCTAGCACTGATGGTATTCTGTAGCTGGGTCACAAAATGTCTATAAGGAAACAGGCAAGCTCAGAAAACACCAAGAACCCCATAGTTTTTTTTCCTCCTCCTCCTCCTCCTCCTCCTCCTCCTCCTCCTCCTCCTCCTCCTCCTCCTCCTCCTCAAGGAGGTTGGACAGTGAGGAGGTTGGGGAGGAAGCTGGGCCAGTGCTGGAGTCTGGAGAAGGCTCGGATGAGGGCTCTGCATTGGAGGCAGAGATGGGGCCAGGGCTGTCTGACAGTTCTCAGCTGCCTTCAGAGTCAGAGATCAGTGGGGAAGAAGAACAGCTGGAGCCTGCTCCCAGTGTGCCCATGCACAGAACTGCCAGAGGAAGGGAACAGCTAAGGTATGAGGGTCGACTCAGGAGTAAAGGCTCAGGTGGATGGTGAATGGCCCCTCCCAGAGGAATAAAGAGGAGCGAAAGGGGAGGGGTGGTTGCAGGAGACAATTAGTTCAACACATTAGGATAAAGATCTGTTCCTGCATTCTTGTCAAGTATTGTCTGCCACAGCGTGGCGTTTGGACGCTATCAGACTGGCAACTTTCCAAGCCTGATAAAGGTCTGTAGTTGTGAACTTCCTTGAAAGACTATTGGCTGGGTCTTTGCTGGAGAAGAATTCACTTCAAACTAAATAAAAGGGGATTTGTCGGGACGAGGAGTCGGCTCCATGCTTTTGAGGAAGAACAATCCCTTTAGCTTTTTTTTAACTCTCAGAAGACGTTCCTGCATTTCCTATCCCATAATCCTCAGCCAGCCTCCCAACACACCCAAAGTCAATCAACCTCTCCTTTCTGGAGCTGCAGGAACCCACCCTGCCTGCCACGGGGCTGGTTTGGCCTTCTTCAACGTATGTCCCAAGGGCACCAGGCTGGCCAGCGGGCACCCAGCCCCCCCAAATAGAGTCCATCCTCAAACCAACTTCCTCGAAACCCCAGGTAGAGTGCTAAGGTAGCCAGCTAAGCTTCAGCACCAGCTGGGAGGGTCAACAGATGGGAACAAACCACAAAATTTGGTTCAGATGCTGCCAGGAAAAGCAAAGAACAGGTGGTCTTTGACTTACAACCACCATGGAGCCCAACTTTTCCCGTTGTTAAATGGGATATTTGTTAAAGTTGAACTTTGCCCCATTTTACGATTTTTCTTCTCACAGTTGTTCAGGGAATCTCGGCTATTGATAAGTTAGTCACCTGGTTGTTAAGTCAGGAACCCGGTCGTTAAGTGAATCCGGCTTTCCCCGTTGACTCTGCTTGTCTGAAGGTTGCAAAAGGCGAATCGCGTGACCTCCCTGGGACACTGCGACCGTCGTCAATACGAGCCGGTGGCCAAGTGCCTGGATTTGGATCCTGTGCTCATGAGGGAATGCTGCAAATATCGTAACTTTATTACTTTGAAAACTGTCATGAGTGTGGTGGGCCGTCGGCAGCCTGCAGTGCTGGCAGGAGAGTAGGAGGGAACATGGACCAGTCTAGGAGTCTGGAGGGGATTCGGATGAGGGTCCTGCATCCGACGCAGAGATGGGGCCAGGACCATCTGGGAGTTATGTGCCGACTCCGGAGCCTCCGGAATCCGACAGCAGCGAGGCAGAGAAACAGTGGGAGCCTGTTCCCAGTACGTGCCATGCACAGAGCTGCCAGAAGGCAAGAACAGTTAAGACAAAAAGGGCTACTTGGGAATAAGGTTTGGAGGTGATTGGCCCCTCCCATAAGACCTAAAGGAGGAGCAAAGGGACAGGAGCCTTTGCAGGAAGCAACTTTGTTCGTTCTGGTGGGTTTAAACTCTGAAGCTCCGTATTGAATTTGTGCTCCATTTGGCCTTGTGTAACTAAAACGTACAGCTACCTAAGAGCTTAATATCAATTAAATACCTGCGTTTTCTCTATTTCCTCCCACCCCCTTATCTTTAATTCCTTTGTCTTCCTATTTCCCCCCCCCCCCCCACTCCTGTTCTGCACTCTTATGATAGGCCTATGTGGGCGGATGAGCTTAACAAGGGAAGTATATTCAGCTGCCTCGATTTTAAATTAGATATTGGAGGATTGAAGAAGCCACAATCTGTACAATTATCTATCTGTAGGAGCCTGCCTGGTTCGCCTCGAAGTTATTTTCATTTTTAGCAGGCTGCCCTGGTAGCTTATTCATCCCCCGAACGGCTGCAATTAATGGGGAGGGATGCAGAATTTGCTTTAATTGATGATTTAAGGAGAAACATTCCATTTGTTTGTTTTTTCTATTCTAATGTGATGGCAAAAACAACCACAAACACCTTCCCCTCCCCTCTCCCCCCGTTAATGTGGGTTTCCCAAAAATGCCAATTTTTTGAGGGGGGAGGAAAGAAAGATTTGGATCAAACTTCATCGATCAATCTTGGATTGGAATTGCTCCAATCTGGAATTTCTCCCAACCAGCCCTTGGGTTGAAGAACGTTCATTTTATGTATGTGTGAATAACAATTGATGTACAACAGTTCGCTTAATGATCGCTCAAAGTTACAACGCTGGAAAAAAAAAAGTCTTACGTGTTCTGACCGAGGCTTCCCAAAACCACGAAGCAGATTCCTCATCCCGACAAAACCCCTTTTATTTAGGCTAAGGTGAATTCCTCTCGTTCACATCCAGCAAAGTCTCAGCAAACAGTTTTTCAAAGGTGAATTTACAACCACAGACTTTGTCAGACTCGGAGAGCTGCCAGGCTGAGAGCTTCCAAATGCCACTCTGTAGCAGACAATACTTGGCAAGGAGTCAGGAACAAACCTTCACACTAATTAAAAGAACTAATTGTCTCCTGCAACCACCACTCCCCTTTCGCACCTCTTTGATTCCCTCTGGGAGGGGCCGTTCACCATCCACCTGAGCCTTTACTCCCGCGTCGACCCTTGTTCCTTAGTGTTCCCTTCTTCTGGCAGCTCTGCGCATGTGCGTACACTGGGAACAGGCTCCAGCTTTTCTTCTTCCCCACTGATCACCGACTCTGAAGACAGTTGAGAACTGGTCAGACAGCCCTGGCCCCATTTCTGCCTCCGATGCAGAGCCCTCGTCCGGGCCTTCCCCAGACTCCAGGACTGGCCCAGCTTCCTCCCCAACTTCCTCGCTGTCCGAATCTGATGCCAGTTCTGCTGGCTGCTGCTGGGCCAAAATATTATGGTCATTTTTCACAGAACTATTTATTTATTTATTTATTAAACTTATATACCGCCCTCTTTCCCTGACAGGACTCAGGGCGGTGTACAGCCGATTAAAAATACAACAACAATACAGAATTAAAAACAATTAAAATCAAATATAGTGGCTGAAAGGTAAAAACATATAAAGGGAATTAAAAAGACTAAGAATCAAATAAAAACCAGATTAAAAACCTTAAGAGAACCCTAGGCCAGACCGGCTTGGCGAAATAGATGAGTTTTCACCGTTTGCTGGAAGCTCATGAGATCAGGGATGGTCATCTCCGGGGGTAATTCGTTCCAGAGGGAAGGTGGTCCCAGAGAGAAGGCCCGCACCCTCGGGGTTGCCAGCCGTCCGGCCATCGGCACTCCGAGGAGACCCACTCTATGGGAGCGTATTGGCTGGCGGGAGGCCGATAATAGCAGGAGGCGGTCCCGTAGATACTCCGGCCCCAAGCCATGGAGCGCTTTAAAGATGGTAACTAAGACCTTGAAGCGCACCCGGAGGGCCACCGGGAGCCAATGCAGCTCGCGCAAGAGCGGCATGACATGGGAGTCCCGAGGAGCCCCCAACACCGCCCGCGCGGGTGCATTCTGCACCAAACTACAGCAGCCGCCCCGTGGTTGCATGATTAAATTCAGACGCTTGGCAAGTGACTCGTATATATGATGGTCGCACTGCCCCGGGGGGGGGGGTGTCACGTGATCCCCTTTTGAGACCTTCTAATGAGCAAAGTCAGAATAACAGAATGCCAGAAGAGGGGGAAGGGACCTTGTAGGTAATGCAGTGCAGCGGTGGCTAACCCTTTTTGGGCTCCTGTGCCAAAAATTGTGCACGCGCTTGCACGCTCGTGCTCGCAGCCAGCTCCCCGAAGGCAATACGCGCGCCCCCCCCCCATGCATGCACATGCAATCCCCACCCCACCCCACCCCCGTTTACCTGCACTGCGCCTCACAGCGGATTTGCAGCCGGTTTGAGGCCTTTTTCAGCCTCCCAGAGGCATGAGGAAGGTTTCTGCAGGCTTCTGCAGGCTGAAAACTAGGCCCGTTTCGTCACTTCCGGTATTTCCGGAAAAAACAGGAAGTGACGAAACGGGCCTAGTTTTCGGCCTGCAAAGCCTGCAGAAGCCTTCCTCAAGCCTCTGGGAGGCCGAAAAAGGCCTCAAACTAGCAGAAAATCAGCTCTGAAGCGGGCGCATGCGCAGTGAGGTAAGTTCGCCAGCAGCTCACGTGCCAGCACAAATGGCTCAGCGTGCCACCTGTGGCCCACGTGCCATAGGTTCGCCACCACGGATCTAGTCGAACCCCGTCCCTCCCAAGCCGGAGACCCTACACCATTTCTGACAGATGGGCAGCAGTCCAGTCAACAGAGAAGCCAGATTCACTTAACAACCCGGGGTCTCAATTAACAACTGCAATGATCCCCCTTAACCACTGGTGGCCAGGAAAGTCGTAATGTGAGGCAAAATCTCACTTCATACCGGTAACCGTCTCCCTTAGCGATGGAAATTTTGAGCTGCATTGCGGTTGTAAGTCAAAGACTTCGTGTATAGCACGAGGAGGGGATTAGTAAACCACAAGTAACAGTGCTTCCAACTCCTGGCTTGTATTAAGTAGATTAGATTAGATTTACAGAATTGGAAGGGACCTTGTAGGTCATCTAGTCCAACCCCCCCATCCAAGCAGGAGACTCTACTCCATTTCTGACAGATGGCAGTCCAGTCTCTTCTTGAAAGTCTCAAGTGAATAGGCTTAGAGTAGAGTCACGATATTGGATTTACAGTCAACCCTTTTCTTCGTCCCTTACATATTATGATGTTATATATTATTGAACCAATTGTTTTATTCTACGCACTGCACTTAGAAATGCCTAATGAATAAATTATTGCTGTTAGCAAGCCCGAGAAAACACGAGCAGAGGGCAGAAGAGGACAAAATTGTATTTATTTAAAGTCTAGTGTGAGATTTCCCGCCCCCCCCCCCCCTCTCCTGTCAAAAAACACAGTTGTTGGTGCTAAGGAAGTTGTGAACTGCAGGCACCAAGTATGAAGCACCCTTTAAAAAAATACCAAACAAACCACTTTTTTACTCATAGTAGAAAAATACTTTTCCCTGTTAGGTTTTTCGTAATTCCAAACGGAGTGAAAAAAAATGACCTGATAAAACCTGCTAACCTTTATTTATAAGCCAGCTTGAAATGCGCTGAAAGCAACAGGCAAGGGGTGGTCCCTGACTTACAACCGATTGCTTACTGTCACTGGGAGATGATAGGAGCTGCAGAAATACTGTGCATAAAGCTTAAATAAAGAGACTCATCCTTTAGGTGCGGAGAGAGGGAATTAAAAGGATGGAGATCAGGAGCAAACTAATTCAGGAAGATACCAGTAGACAAAAATGAATGGGTGATGTTACCTTGTTGGGTCATGAAACGTTTTCAAGAAAACAACCAAGCTCAGAGAGCACAAAAAAAACCCACAGTTATTGTTTTCTTCTTTCTTCTTCTTCTTCTTCTTCTTCTTCTTCTTCTTCTTCTTCTTCTTCTTCTTCTCCTCCTCCTTCTTTTTCTCCTCCTTCTTTTTCTCCTCCTTCTCCTTCTCCTCCTCCTCCTCTTCTCTTCTTCTTCTTCTTCTTCTTCTTCTTCTTCTTCTTCTTCTTCTTCTCTTCTTCTTCTTCTTCTCTTCCTTCTTCTTCTCCTTCTTCTCCTTCTTCTTCCTTCTTCCTTCTCCTCCTTCCTTCTTCTTCTTCTTCTTCTTCTTCTTCTTCTTCTTCTTCTTCTTCTTCTTCTTCTTCTTCTTCTTCTTCTTCTTCTTCTTCTTCTTCTTCTCCTTCTCCTTCCTCTTCCTCCTCAGAAACCCCACTCCTTTCTAACACTGATAGTTACCTAGTTGGGTCATGAAACATCTTCAAGAAAACAGCCAAGCTCAGAGAGCACCAAGGACCCCAGCCTTCCTCCTCCTTCCTCTTCCTCTTCTCCTCTTCCTCCTCCTCCTCCTCCTTCCAGAAACCCCACACTCCCTTCCAGAACTGAAAGTGTTACCTAGCTGGGTTACCCAGTTGTCTTTCATGGCTAAGGCAGGACTTGAACTCATGGTCTACTTGCTTTCTAGCCACATGCTTTAACCACTAGAGATACTAAAGTATCTCTCCAGTGATCAGCTAGTAAACCAGCTCGATTTTATTCCTGTATAATATTTATTTCAAAACGGTGCCCTTGAGGCCTCTTTCCCTCCAGCTGATCTTCACTGCAACTCGTGAGCTGGTTTTTAGGCCGCTCAATAAGAAAGATTCAGGAGATTATCATCATCATTATTTAAAAATCAAGGCAGAGCTGGGAAGAGTTTTTCTGCTCAAAACGCTGACTTGCCTCCTTCCAGAAACTTTGGGTCCACTCGATACAAAGCTATCTGCATTGTTTTTAGTCTGCCGCAATATAATTTTAATCATAGCTTTAATTGCCATAAGCTCCCTTGAGTGCTGTTCGTTATATTAATTTCCAGGGTGAGAAAGGAAGGATGTAAATTTAAATAAAGTAATATTAAAGGAAAGCTCAGTTGCTGCCAGTTTACGAGCCTGTCTCGTTGCTGAATTTGCAGGCAGCTACATGCTCCTTTCCTTTGCAGATCAGGAAGAGAAGTTCAATTTTTCAGCTTAAAAGCTGGGGAATGGGTATGTGAGGAAGTAAAAGGAGGACTCACAATTTGGGGGGTCCCATGTGTTGGGAAGGTGGTATGCGCGGAGATTGGTTGCCGGTTTTTGTGTTTAGTTTTTTTGTGCTGCACAAGGAGGAGTTGCATCTTGGAACAAACAGGGGGTAAGTCATCCGAGTGCTAAGAAATGGAGACGGGGACGAGGGGGGTTGGTGGAGAGTAGGAGGAGAAAAGCGAAGGAGGAACAGGGAGGAGGACGGAGAAGGAAGGGGAAGAGAGGAGGGATAGGAGGAGGAGAAAGGGGGGGGAAAGGGAGGGAAGAAAGGAAAGGAGGAGAGGAGAGGAGGAGAAGAAAGGGGAGAAAGGTAAGAGGGAAGAGGAGGAGGGGAGGAAAGGAGGGAGGGAAGAGGTGGAAGCAGGGGAAGGAAAGGAAGGAGGGAAAGAGAAGAGGAAGAAAGAAAGGAAGGAGGAGAAGAGGGGAAAATGGGGGGGGAAAGGAGGCGGAGGGAAAGAGGAAGAGGAGAAAGACAAGGAAAGAACGGAGGGGGAGGAGGAGGAGGAAAGAAAGGCGGAAAGAGCACGTGAAAAAGTAATAGGGAAGGAGGAAGATTGAGATTTTCCCACCTTTCCCTTTTATGCCCCCCCCACACGCGAGCGGAGTGCGAGAGGGACAAGTTTGGAGCGAACGTGGTACAAGGTGCTGGGGGACAGCGGGAACATCCCGCCTTCCCTACCCATCGCTTTTGCATGAAAATAGGAGCTGAGGAGGACGGTAGATTAGTAATAA
>CM042850.1:2417295-2432295 GCA_023653725.1 Bungarus multicinctus
CTCCAAGGAAGAGGACTGTATCTTTCAGAGAGAGAGAGACAGAGGCGGAGCCTTAACTGTCCATCAGAGGGAGAGTCAACAGTCCCCAGGTCTGGAGGTGGCTGATGAGGAAGAGGAGGGACAACTGCGCCCAGTGCCAGTGGGTATGTAGAAGGCAGAGGAGAGGAGAGCAGTGGACATCTATGGGCCGGTCCTCGGGACAGGAGCTCTGAGGGGAAAGAGGAAATGGAGCTGGCAGAGAGAGAGAGAAAGACAGAGAAGGAGGTTGGGCCGTCCATCAGCCCTCAGATGGACAGCTGGGCCCAGTGCCTGATGCACAGAAGGCAGAGGAGAGGAGAGCAATGGAAGTCTATGGGCCAGTCCTCGGGACGAGAGCTCCGAGGGGGAATGGAACTGGGGGAGAGAGAGAGAGAGAGACCGAGAGAGAGAGAGGGAGACTGAGAGAGAGGGAGAGGGAGAGAGGGGAGGGAGGAAGAGAGGGGAAGGGAAGGAGAGAGAGAGGTGGAGCCTGGGCTGTCCGTCACCCCTCAGATGGAGAGTCAAGAGCCCCCAGGTCTGAAGGTGGCTGATGCAGAAGAGAAAGAACAGTTGGGCTCAGTGCCTGATGCGCAGAAGGCAGAGGAGAGGAGAGCAGTGGAAATCTATGGGCCGGTCCTCGGGACGGGAGCTCCTTGGAAGAAATGGAACTGGAAGAGAGAGAGAGAGCGACAGAGAGAGAGAGGGAGAGAGGGGGAGGGAGAGAAGGGGAGGGAAGGGAAGGAGAGAGAGGGGGGGAGCCTAAGACATCCGTCAGCCCTCAGATAGAGAGTCAACAGCCCCCAGGTCAGGAGGTGGCTGATGCAGAAGAGGAGGAACAGCTGGGCCCAGTGCCTGACGCGCAGAAGGCAGAGGAGAGGAGAGCAGTGGAAATCTATGGGCCGGTCCTTGGGACGGAAGAGCCACTGCTGCTAGCAAAGCCCCACCCAAGGTCTGGGGATGAAAGGTAGGGGGCAGAGATGAATAAATGTGGCAGACAACTATTCATTTTCTGGACAGATGGACTAGTTAGCCTGCGGTGAGAGAGAAAACTTTTTGCTGGGTCTGTTGGTGCTCCTAGTAAAGGAATCTTTGAGTTCACTTCAGAGGATTTGTCGTGTTTGGGAAGCTGGGCCAGACTACAACCTTTCTCAAACTTTGAAAATCTGGAGAAGTCCCTCAAATATTTTTCAGGTCTTGGGGTGGAATGGGATAATTTGGTACAGCCGAGTTGTCCTGGCCGACTCACCCCGGCCAACTCAACATGGGACCATTTAAGGCAGGATAACTCAAGAGAGGGACAAGTGAATTGCAGCTCACACAACGTGTACACACCCAGCATTGAGGACTTCTAACCTTAGGAAGTTCAACCCTAAAGCAAGACAAAAACTTTGGCAATTTACTTGTCCCACGTTGAATTTGCCCCAGGGCGAGTTGGCCGAGGTGATTCGCCAGGCGACAAAATGGCTAGAGCCATGGAACATTTTTGGGCTCCATTGTGGTCATTAAGTTGAGAATTCCCTGTATACTGTATGTCCCATTTGGGGAATTCTGGGTCCTGCAGTCCCAAGAGCTGAGAAGGTCCCACTTTAGGGACAGCCTGGGTAATGTGTTGTGAGGTTGTGTCATGGCCTTGTTGGAGTCCGATTCTGAGGGGGAGATTGAGCAGCTGAACAGCGAGTGGGAGTGGGGCTCCGGTGGTTGTGGAAGAAATGGGGGAAGGGCACAGCCCAGCTGGGTATTCAGAGGAAGACCCAGACCCACCCCCTCTTCATCCTAGGGCATGCAGAGAGGATCGCATAAGGGAGCAACGTGGCTTACGGGAGAAGAAAGGGCTCTGATCCCTTTCATTAGTTGCAGCTGGGAGAACAGGATATAAGTGGGGTGTTTGCACACAGCTCCTTGCTGGAAGCAAAGCGTGCATTGTCTTGGTTGAGGCTTATCTGGGTTTGGCATCCTCCCAACTGTGGCTGCTGCATTATCTTGTGAAAGTCCGCAATTTATCATCCTGGCTTGTCGTATTAATGACTTCAGTGTAGTTTGTGTTGGGTTTTTTTAATTTCTAATTATCTTTATTTTGGGTTCGGACTGCATTTACTCTTTTCGTTTTTGGAAGAGTTTGATCTCCAGCTGAGGATAATTGAACATTGGGGCCAAGTTGGAGGCATTGAAGGGGATTTATTCTACTTTGGTGACTTGGTTATTTTTGTGTCACGCCCCTTTGGGTCATTACAGGTTGTCTGTCTTATCCCCAATTGCTGCTGCAGGAACTCCGTGCGCCTGGTCATCCGCAAAGTCCAGTATGCCCCCGAGCGGCCCGGCCCACAGCCCATGGCCGAGACCACCAGGCAATTCCTCATGTCCGACAAGCCCCTCCATTTAGAAGCATCGCTGGATAAAGAGGTACTTGAGTTGGGCGGCATCTCTTGGGAGTTCATGGTGGGCCACCAGGCAAGTAAGAAGGTCCAGTTGTTGTCCAATGTGATGGAACATCCTCCAACAATGTAGACCAGTCTTGATTCCCGATCTAGATCTACAGCCCTAGCAGGTTTTATGGATTTGTGATGTTGAGACTCTGGAAAGAGTGCAGAGAAGAGCAACCAGGATGATGAGGGGACTGGAGGCTAAAATCTACGATGAATGGTTGCAGGAACTGGGCCTGGCTAGTCTAGGGAAGAGAAGGACCAGGGGAGACAAGAGAGCAGTCTTCCAGTATTTGAGGGAGGGGTTGCCACAGAGAGGAGGAAGGAGTCAAGCTATTCTCCAAAGCTCCTGAAGGCAAAACAAGGAATGATGGATGGAAACTGATCAAGGAGTCAGGATTCCAATGATCGCCCTAATTAAATCAAGATTCTCGAGCCAAACTTCAAAAAACTTCAAAGGACTCATCCTGGCCCTGCCCGCTATGAACCCCACTCTGGCCTACGTCATTTCCAGTCCCCTGTGACCCTGTTTCCCCCCTGGGTGTGTCATCAATCACATTCTCCAATTAAAATATATTGGCGGGCAAAAGCTCTGGGAGTTTAGTTACAATTTTTTAAAGATAAGAGTTGGAATGTACTTCCGCTTTCAAACTGCTGCACTGCTCTTCCAGATTTCCTTCCTCCTCTCCCCCCTTTTATTTATGGCAACTACTAAAACAGGCATAAGAATGCTCTGTGAGTTGACAGAGAGATTCAATCATGAAATAAGGCGAAATTTCCTGAACAGGGAGAGCAATCCACCCATGGAGCAGAAGTTGCCTTCGGAAGTTATGGGAGCTTCATCCCTGGAAGCTGTCAAGATGAGATTGAACTGCCCTCTGTCAGAGACGGTGTAGGGTCTCCTGCTTGGGAGGAGGGTTGGACTAGATGAGCTACAAGGTCCCTTCCAACTCTGATTATCTGTTAAATCTGTTAAGAGCAACAAAGGTGATTAGGGGACTGAAGGCTAAAAGATATGAAGAATGGTTGCAGGAACTGCATATGCCTGTGTTGTGGTTTGCCGGCAGCAGGTGCAGACGACTGAGGTCTCAGAGAGTGAAGACTCAGATGAGGGGCCTGCATGTGAGGCAGGGATGGGGCCAGGACCCTCAGGGAGTGGGGTGTTGTCTTTGGAGATTGTGAAGGCTGGCAGCAGTGAGGAAGAGGCCCCCGAGGAGCCTGTGCCCAGTGCACGCAGGGCTGCTCGAAGGAAAGAGCAGCTGCAGCAGTACGGGCGATTCGGGAGTAAGGCTGCAAACTGATGGCCCCTCCCTCAAGGGATAAAAGCCAGCTGAGAAACCAGAGTTCTTTGCAGGAAGCAAAGAAGTTTTTGCACTTAAGCCTTGTGGATGTTTGGAGTATCTTGGTTGGTGTTTGGAGACTCTTCGGGTTTGAACTATTTCTTGGCAACTTTATCCAGTGTTCTTGGCAGCCTTGCACCACCTTGGCAAGGCTCCTTCTTATCAAAGACAATGAGTTGGAAACAGCCTTTTAACCAGGAAGGAACGGAATTTGTAAAGAATCATTAAAAAGTTTTGCTGTTACCTCCATTTGGTGTTTGTTTCGTTGGAACAAGGTTTGGGTCAGAACAGATACCAGGCATGTACTAGCTGGGGCAACCTTTTTTTGGGGGGGGGGGGGGGGTCTCAGAAGATCTGGGTGGAGTTGGGGATCCCTGGAAGAGGGTTCTCCATGATTGGAGATCCTGAAGGAGAATTCCTTCCAAGAAGATTCCCCTTGAAGGCCTTCTCCATCTGCGGCTTGTCTCCCCACAGATCTATTATCATGGAGAACCCATCAACGTTAATGTCCACGTGACCAACAATACCAACAAGATGGTCAAGAAGATTAAGATCTCAGGTAATCGGGTGCTTCGGTCTCGGGGGGGCGGGGGGCCTCAGGGAGAGGAGAAGGTAGGATCTTCTACCCAAGACCCTCCAGGGTGGGACAGCGAAAGGTTTTTGCAGAGTTGTGGGTTCCTTAATTGTCCTGGATTGGGAGTCCGGTGAATGGCCCGAGGCCATCAAAAGCGCCTTTGCCCTTTGGGTCCCCGAAAAGAAGGGCAGGAAGAGAGAGGGAGGGAGGGAAGGATATCAAATCCAGAGAGCTTTGAGTCCAAGACCTTGATCTGAACCACTGGTCAGGTGGGACGTGGGAATCAGTGAGGGAGGGGTCCTGTTTTTATGTGCGATTTGTTTATACATATGTATTTTACACTTTTTAAACATACACAGTTCATTAAATGAAACCTGTCTGTCCAGTTAGATAGTTCTCCTCTTCTCTCCTCTCCTCCCCCCTTCTCTTTTCTCCTTCTTCTCTTCTCCATTCTTCTATCTTCTCTTCTCTATTCTATTCTTCTCCATTTTTCTCTCTTCTCTTCTCCATCCTTCTACCTTCTCTTCTCTTTTCTTTTATTCTACTCTATTCTCTCTTTTTCTATTCTTCTCTTCTCCATTCTTCTCTCTTCTCTTCTCTTCTCTTCTCCATTCTTCTCTCTTCTCCAGTTCTTCTCTCTTTTCTTCTCTTCTCCATTCTTCTTTCTTCTCTTCTCTTCTCCATTCTTCTCCTCTTCTTTTCTCTTCTCCATCCTTCTCTTCTCTTTTTATTCTTTTTCTCTTCTCCATTCTTCTCTCTTCTTCTCTTCTCCATTCTTCTCTCTTCTCCATCCTTCTTTCTTCTCTTCTTTTTATTCTCCTTCTTCTCTTCTCCATCCTCCCCTCTTCTCTTCTCCTCTCCTCTTCTCCTCTCTTCTATTCTTCTCTTTGCCTTTCTTCTCTCTTCTCTTTTCTCCTTCCTCTTCTCCTCTTCCCTACCCTTCCTTTCCCTCTCTCTTTTCCTTCCTTCCTCCTCTCCTCTGTTCCCCTTCCCTTCCCTCCTCTCCCCACCCTTTCTGTCCCTTTTATCTTTCCATTCCCTCTCCCCCTTTCCTTCCTTCCCTCTCTCCTCCTTGTCCTCTCCTCCTGTTACAAAAGGAATTTGATTTCCATTTTATTCCATATTTTCTTCCATTTTTCCCCTCCATTTTTCATGTTACATCACTTACATTCTTCATCTCCTGAGGTTCAGAGTGTTGGTCCCAGGAGGGGTGTCCTTGGGGTACAGTCAAATAAGGCAAATAAGACAGTGGTACAATCAAAGCTCCGTCCATTTTTC
Organism: Bungarus multicinctus; assembly: GCA_023653725.1. Lineage (NCBI taxonomy): Eukaryota > Metazoa > Chordata > Lepidosauria > Squamata > Elapidae > Bungarus > Bungarus multicinctus. Next base: position 2,422,926 of record CM042850.1, read on the forward strand.
TTTAAAAGCAAAAGAGGGCACTTCCATGACATCATTGAGGCCGCCATCTTGCCTTTTTTGACCACCCCTCCCTGATATCTCAGGGTAGCTCCGTGGACATTGCTCAGTCAGCTGGCCCAGAACCCCTCGGCACCCCCAAAAGGTTTGTGTCTCTCTCTTCTTGCTTGCTTTCCAGTTCGCCAGTATGCGGACATCTGCCTATTCAACACTGCCCAGTATAAGTGCCCGGTCGCCGTGGAGGAAACTGAGTGAGTACCCAGCCGGTGGGCACAGCCCCTGCCTTGCCCAGGCCCACCTGAGGGCTTCGGCTTCCAAATGGAGTGGAAGTGGAAATAGAACAGAATGCAGTAGAGGGGGTTGGAGTGGAATTGGAGTGGAGTGGAAGTGGGAGTGGAAGTGGAAGTGGAAGTAGAAGTGGAAGTAGAAGTGGAAGTGGAAATAGAATAAAATGGGAATAGAGAATAGAATAGAACAGAACAGAATAGAATATCAGAATAGAGAATACAATAGAATAAAGAATGAAATGGAATGGAACAGGAATAGAATATAGAATACAGAATAGAATAGAATAGAATAGAATAGAATAGAATAGAATAGAATAGATAGATAGATAGATAGATAGATAGATAGATAGATAGATAGATAGATAGATAGATAGATAGAATACTTTATTGGCCAAGTGTGATTGGATACACAAGGAATTTGTCTTGGTGTAAATGCTCTCAGTATACATAAAGAAGGAACATTCGTTAAGAATCAAGAATCATAATGTACAAGACTTAATGATAGTCATAGGGTACAATCAACATCAAATCATACTAGGAAACAGAGGATACAAGCAACAAAGTTACAGTCACAAGTGGGAGGGGATGGGAGATAAGGAGTGATGAGAAGATTGATAGTAATAGTTGAACAGTGTTGAGGGAATTATTTGTTTAGGAGAGTGATGGCCTTTGGGGAAAAACTGTCCTTGTGTCTAGTTGTTCTGGTGTGTGGTGCTCTATAGCGTCGTCTTGAGGGTAGGACTTGAAACAGTTTATGTCCAGGATGTGAGGGGTCTGTAGATATTTTCACAGCCCTCTTTTTGACTCGTGCACAGTATACAGATCCTCGATTGAAGGCAGGTGGGTAGTAATTGTTTTTTCTGCAGTCCTAATTATCCTCTGAAGTCTATGTCTGTCCTGTTGGGTTGCAGAACCAAACCAGACAGTTATAGAGGTAATAGAATAGAATAGAATATTATTTATTGGCCAAGTGTAGTTAGACACAAGGAATTTGTGATTAGACACACAACGATGGGCACATATGCAAGGACATACAAGATCTATGAACACTTTGGAGAATTATTACTGCATACAGGTAGTCTTAGAGTTGCAACCAAAATTAAGACAATTATGGTTGTAAGTCGAGATGGTCGTAAAGCAGCCCTTGTGATGATGTCATGGGACAGAGCAAATAGTATGAGTGATGTCATTTGTGTCCTTTGTGTGATGGTGTTGTTCTCACTGATCCTTCCTTCCCCAACACGCATAGTGGGGTATAACTTATTAGAACTTGTTTTGCATTTTTCCAGGCTTAAGCATCTCGCATGCTGTTTTTGCAATAATTTGCAAAAACCTTTCTTATCCTTTTCTAATTGTTATGCTTTTTTTTCCCCATAAGATTTTGTTCTGCGAGCACTTTCCTCTAATAAGGAACACTCTGCTTGCTCCTTTCTCTGATATATGCATATTTATGCCCACAGACACATTCTTTTTTAATTGGAAATGTGCATTGTAAAACTCGAGACAATAAAAACAGCTGCAGTTTGGTTGCAGTATGTTTAGAAAGTGCAAATTAGAATCTGAACTGAGCCCATTTCTGCCCTCCCTGGACAGGTTAATCCCCCACCCTGACCAGAGATTGGTTCCAAACCACAAAAATTATTCCAATTGTGAGGCAATTTATAGTTTTTGATAGGTGATAGATAGATATGATAGATGGATAGATGATGGATGGATAGATGGATGGGGATAGATAGATAGATAGATAGATAGATAGATAGATAGATAGATAGATAGATAGATAGATAGATAGATAGATAGATAGATAGATAGATATAGATGGAGGGAGGGAGATGTCGCGTTGTCGCGGTTTGCTCGTTGTCCTTAGGTTCTCTGATCAGCCTGTAGAGCCCCCGCAGGGGTGAAATTTAGAGGGACCCTCGCGAGGGTGAGTACTTAAGTACTAGAATCAATAATTGACACAGACACCATAGTTTCTCAAGGTGAGAGAGCACGTTGTGCCCGGGGTAGATGAAGAAATCCCCCGATTGCAACGCACCACCCTCTTTTATTTTGCAGTTTTATCAGGGCGGGGGGAGCGAGACATATGTGAAGAGGAGCAAGGAAGTATAATTCTAATGGCGCCATGGCAGGATGCGACCACTGTTGTGTGCTAAGATAGCGTGATTATCTATTAACACGATTTTTGTAGTCAGCTAGTTTCTGTAACTATTTGCCTACGTGTCGTGCCAAGCTGAGTTTATCATGCAATTCCTAACTTGAGAAGGTCATTCTTAGGGCCTTAGGTCAAGAGGACTCTCGAGGTTTACTACAAGTCCTCTTTTCTTTGTTTTTAAGGTGCCGCGATATCCGATTCAAAATATAAGCCTTTCTCCTTTGGAGTATCATAGTGCTTGGATAAGGACATACCCTCCGAGACATCCCGATCCGATTGCACAACCTCGTTCAAGGGCAGGTTATCAGTGTCGTCATCGGAACATAAGTGCAAAAGCGGAGCCTTGCACTCCTCAGTTGGGATTGCCATATATACATGATTTTGCATTAAGAGATTAAGTTGCGCAGCAGCTTTAGCTTCGGCAATAGCATTTAAACTACGTTTGATCATTGAAATAAAGATAGGTAATAAACAGGGTAGCAAAGTTGGACCAATTAGTTATGACATGGGTGATGTTAATTTCCTGGGCCTGCCACGGCCATTGTTCCCCCATCGTAGTTCCCCCACACACAAAGCAATTTTTAACTTGCAATGATTTAGCAATAGTCTCTGCAAGGTGTACAAAGGTGTTGCGCACCTCATGTGGTACGGTCAGGTGAGTCAATTTTGCCAATTCCGAATAAACAGAATGAAATAAGGAGTGTCTGGTTGAGTCGATGGAAATTTTGCTTACTATTATTTTGATGGCTACTGAAGGGTTGGTTCCTATCCCATCAATACCCAAGCCATAGTCATTGTCAGTACCTTTCCATGTTTGGAAGGAAAGCCAATTTTCCGGTACTGGAAACGTGAGATTGATGGGATTGCACTGATGTTGCATACAGTTGGGATCGGGAACTCTAAGACGGGTGATATAGAGTTTTTTAAGGTTATCCCTCTTGGGTATGGTGTCGGGTCGCACTGTGAGCCCTCTGGATTGAAAGTCCACACATTTCCATTCATTGCAGTAGGTGCCTTTGCCACAGGGGTCGTGTTGATTTGAAGTTCTGGCACAGATGTACTTTTCGTTGCTGGAATATGTCCGTCGCCAGACAAGTGAGCCGCATTCGTTTGTGCCATAGTCCATGGCTTCGCAGGCATCAAAAGTGACTGATTGGGATACCTTCGGATTATAAAAGTCATGATTGACCAGTGTCTTTTTCGATGAGCCGGCTCCGACAGTGATGAGGATGTTGTAGCGATGAGTGGGGCCTGTGGGGTCATAACAGGTTTGTTTGTTGTTATCTTCACAAATACTATACGTCGTGCTATTCCACACACAGGTGTGCGTGGATGGTTTGGTGCAAATAAAATGAGTGTGATATATTAATGTAGTTCTGATGGTCTGCCCCTGTTGAGTTTTTTGCAAGCAGGGGGTGCAATGTTTGGCATCTTGGGAGGTGAGTGCACTTCGTGTCCTCCGTTGGGGGGGGATAAACTTTTGTTGTAGGGATAATGTCAGCCGAGAAGAAGTGGCAAAGCCTCGTACCATTTTTGTAATTTCACATTGGTATAGACCAAAGTCTGAGAGGGTCAGATCTGTTACTGAAAGATGAGTTGCTCTAAAATGATAATTGATGGTATATTTGGGTGAGTCTTGTAGATGTATGGTATTGTTGAAAAACCAGCGCCAGATGATTCCCTTTTTCTTGATTGGAGATCTCTGGTAACAGGAGAGGGCCTGAGAGCGAAGATGCAGTGCTCCCTCATTGTTGTAACGGTGCGTGTGAATCAAGGAGTTGAATTTAGGATGTGGAGAGGACTCGAGAAGCTGTCTACGAATTCGTTGTCCGCGGAGTGGTGACCAGGAACCAGGATAGCGGTCAGGGAGATGGGAGCCAGGTGCATCCCATAGGCAGCTGGTGGTATCACAGGGAGGTTGGCAGCAGGAGAAGTGGCGCACCAGGGTATGGGAAAAAGATTGAGGAGAAGATTGAGACAAAAGGAGCCAAGAAAGAAACATAGAGGATAGTGGGGGGCGAGTTACAGAGAAAATGGAAAAGAGATAAACTGTATGATTGAAGGATTGACGGGAAGCAAGAAAGCCTAAGCAGGAATAAGGTCCCACCGTATTCGCGGTGACATAGACATGTAGGTAGACCCGACAGGGTTGGTAGCCATACAGAAGAGAGACGTGAGGTGAGGGACGCAAGGCACGGCCTTGATGTTGAAAGGCATAATTACAGGCGGAAAGAGATATGTCTTCAAAGGTAAAGGTAACGCGTGTGAACGGAGGGGCGAAGATAACAGCAGGATCAGCCCGAAACTGAGAAAAGACAGGAGATATCAGAATCAGAAGGGCTAGGAGAGGAACACTTGTCCCTAGCCTCCCCATGATAAGGTCGAACACAGCGCGCAGGCACCCAAAGAACACGATCAGGAAGTTGAACAGCAGCGTATCCTTTGCCCCAAGTGATCAGTTGCACAGGTCCCTTCCACTTCGGATCTGGAAGTTGCCTGAAATAAACAAGAGGTCTGGAGGTAGGGACAGGAGGTGTGGTAAAGTGACGAGAAGCAGCCGTAGAAGAAGGAGAGCCAGTAAGATTCAGAAAGTTCAAGGTATATAAACATACATTTAACACATTCTGTAACGCTGGGAGGTTCGGGGGGCGTACGCCTTTTTTCTCCATGTATCGATCAAGGGCCGTTTTGAGTGTTAAATTTGCTCTTTCCACAATAGCTTGGCCTTGGCTATTGAATGGAATTCCAAATTTGTGTACAATGGACCAATGATGACAGAACTCCGAGAAGAAGGAGCTCGTGTATGCAGGACCATTGTCTGTTTTTAAAATTTTTGGACATCCCAGTGTTACAAAGGTCCGAATGCAATGATTGATAGTATTTTTAGTAGTCTCCCCCCTTTGCAGTGTGGCCATGATGAACCCAGAGTAAGTGTCTACAGACACGTGAATATACTTCCAGGGCGCAAAGGATGGATACTGAGTAACGTCCATTTGCCATGTGTCACAGGCCTCGGTGCCTCTAGGATTTACTCCTTCTGGGACACTTCGTGCCTGCAGACTACATGTAGGACATTGTTGAACAATTGCCGCGGCTTCTTGATGAGTAATTCCAAATTGTCTCACCAGAGCCTTTCTATTTTGATGAAAATAATCATGACTTTCTCCTGCTGTTAAGGTGTTATTCTGCAGGATTGGTAACAAATGTAACTTGCAGGCCTCATCTGCCATGTGATTGCCTTCTGAAAGAAATCCGGGCAGATGCTGATGGCTTCTGATGTGGGCCACAAACAGAGATTCTTTCCTTTCCTTCAATAGGTCTTGTAACTGTAAAAAAAAGCATCATTAAAGGAGAAGGGGTTGCAGGAGAAATGTAGGCATCAAATATATTCAAGGCCAATTGTGCCACATACAGACTATCAGATATTACATTAATTGGCTGGTTGGGAAAAAGTGTGAGTGCCATATTGAAGGCAGACAGTTCAGCCTGTTGAGCAGAAGGTTGTGGTGTGGTAAGTTTTTTATGCCATTGATTGTCAGTTTGCCACACACAAGCCCCGATGGTTTTAGAACCATCAGTGAATACAGTAAGACAATCTTTCACTGGTTGTTGTACTAAAGGAGTCTCTAGAGTGAGCGGAATTGTTTTCAGCACTTGTATGCGTGGGTCTGGTGGTAGATGGCAAGAGACATTCCCTTGCCACTCTTCCAACGCATCTTGTAACGCATCAGAATTTTGGAAGAGTGGTTCCCATTGTGTTAGTCTGCAGGGAGTGTAAAGCGTGCAGATATCCACACCCATCAAGGCTCTAGCTCTTTTCCTCCCCCGTTCTATAAGAAGAGCCATTTGTGCAGCTCTTGTGATGATTGATGCTTTTGGGGTATGAGGAAGGTGAATCCACTCTAAAATGTGTAGCTTCTTTGAAGTCGAGATTTGAACGATGATTGCTGTAAGGAGTGTGGGTGTGGGAAGAAGCGCCAATGAGAGTGCATGATTGTGTAATGAGCGGTCCACCCAATGGGTATGCAAGGCGCTGTTGATTTCTTTAAGAACATTAAGCTGTTGCTCATTCAGCCAAATGAGATCTGCTGGATGCTTAAGGCCGACCAATGCTTGAAATAATGGCGAGAGAGTATGAGTTGAAATGGAAAGATATGGGCGTGCCCAATTGAGCGTGCCCAGGCATTGCTGTAACTGAACCAAGGTTGCAGGTTGAGGGAGTGTGAGAACAGGAAGGTGAGGTGAAGCTGTGGAGGCTAAAACCTTGTGTCCTAAATATTGTAACGGATAATGAGACTGCACCTTTTCTGGTGCTACATGCAGTCCTGCAAGAGCAAGGAGAGAGAGAAGACATGGAAAAGTTTTACATACTGTACCTTTAGGACCATCAGCTGCAATCAGGATGTCATCCATGTAATGATACACTAAAAATTCAGGAAATTTGTCCCGATAGGGTTGTAAAGCTTTATTTACAAAATATTGACACATCGTAGGAGAATTGAGTATTCCTTGGGGAAGAACTTTCCATTGATATCTAGCTGTAGGTTTAGAATTATTAAACTCAGGAACGGTGAAGGCAAATAGTATCCTGTCCTCTGGTATCAGCGGGATGGAGAAAAAACAATCTTTGAGGTCAATGATTATGAGATCAAATGTTACAGGAATTAAATTTGGATTAGGAAGGCCGCATTGCAATGGGCCCATAGGTTGCAATATAGCGTTCAGAACACGGAGATCCTGTAGGAGGCGCCATTTGCCACTTTTCTTTTTAATTACAAACACTGGTGTGTTATATGGGCTGGTAGATGGTTCAATATGACCTTCTGCCAATTGTTGTTGAACGAGAGTGTGAAGTGCGTTTAATTTTTCTTTTGTAAGAGGCCATTGATCAATCCAAACAGGAATATTTGATTTAAGAGTGAGAGAAAGAGGAGAAATAGCCATAATTCAAGGTATGTAGAGAGAAGTGTGGAGTTGAGATAGCAGGTCACGGCCCCACAAATTGCAATGTAATGGAAGGACAAAGGGTTTAAGATAAGCAGTCACAGAGGAATGAGGCGTAGAGGCAGTAAGCCAAAGTGAGCTAACCTTTGCTGCCTGCGCTCCACCGACGCCTTGTACTGAAGTTGTTTCAGCAAGGGGCCAAGAGGATGGCCACTCAGAGGATCGAATGACAGAGACGTCAGCTCCGGTGTCAATCAGGCCAGCAAAAGATTGGCCATTCAGCAATATGGTTAACATAGGTTTGGAGGCTTGAACAGATTGCTGTAGAGCAAACAAAGAAGGGGGTTCAGGAGAGGGAAAAAGAATGAGAGTAGCCACAATCGTTCCCGCTTTCAGGGAAAAGCACCGGTCGCCAATGGCAGCGAGAGAGAGATTTTTCAGAGAAGAGGAGTCGTACAAAAAGGGTGCAGCGACTACGCCTTCAATGATAAGGGAGGAGTTAGGTATGAGCAAAACAGGCAAGGAAGGCGGAAGTGGCTTCAGAACAGTGATAGAAAGAGGGAGAGTGAAGACCGAACCAGGATCATCATAAACGATGTCCTCTGTCAGCTGTACAGGGAAAGAAGTAGGTTGTAAAAAGGAAAGAGAAGAGGAAAGAGAAGTTTCAGCCTTTGTAGCGGGGTTAGCTGAAGACCCCATGCCTAGTTTTCCGATTGCTGAGCAGGAGGAGGGTTAGAACGACATTGGGAAGCCCAATGAAAACCTTTTCTGCAACGAGGGCAAACAGTTTTTGGCTTGGCAGCATAGGGTGCAGTACCCCGAGACTGGCCACGAGGCGTTCCCCCCCCACCCGGCATTCTACACTGATTTTTAAAATGGCCAGGCTTCCCACAATTAAAACAATTGCCAGAGCGAGACACGGCAAGGGCGTCGGATGACGGAGGGGAGGTGGGGAGGGATGCAGAAATGGAGGTAGAGATGGCAGCGGCAAGGGCGCTCATTTTGTGAGAAGTAGTTCCCACAATCCTACAAAGCTGCAGGAACTCAGCCAAGGTTACACCAGGTTTATTAGCAACAGGTTGAAGTATTTTTTGACAATCTTCATTCGCATTGGTGTAAGCCAGTTTAATAAGAAGTTCTTGTCTGGCCGCCTCATTGTCAATTTGGCGTTCCAGAGCGGTTTGCAAACGGTTAACGAATGAAGAGTAAGACTCGTCAACCTCCTGCACTACCTTCAAAAAGGTGTGTGTGGATTTAGAGTCTGAGTCATCCACACGTTTCAGGGCATTCATCGCACAAAGATGAATGATTGCAAAGGCACGGCGAGGGCAAGTTTGTTGCTGAATCAGGGTGGAGTATAATCCGGTTCCCTTTAAGTGATCAGCAATGACCAGATTAGGGAGGCCTCGTCTTATTTCAGCATCTACTAATTTTTCATATTCAGACTGCCAAACAACATACTGGGCAGGAGTCATAAGCATAGAAAACAACATCTTCCAATCATATAACAGCATTACAGTGTTAGCAGACACGAGAGAATCAAGCATGCCACGAGTGTAAGTGGATTGCAGTCCATACATATTTACAGCCTCTTTTAAATTTTTCAACACTCTTAACTCTATGTTGGTATGAACAGGAGCGCCAGGGGCTCCCGGAACAAGAGTCATAGGGTAAGCAGAAGGTATATCACAAGATTCTAAGGTGAAGGAAGGAGAAGCCAGGATAGCAGTAATATTTCCCTCCAATGGATGTGGGGATGGAGAATCAGTAGGAATGGGAGAGACAGAAGGAGAGGAGGGCTGCAGACGATTGTGCGGAGTGTCAGAGTGAAAAGGAGGGGCAGAGGCAAGCTGAGGAATATTATCCGAAGAGGCAACAGATTGGTAAGGTGGGGGAGAGGAATCAAAGTGAACAGCAGGAGGCTTAGCAGTTTTAGAGGCAAGAGATAAAGACTCGGGGAGAGAGGTGGAGGGGTAAATAGTATTGA
>CM042850.1:2437295-2489433 GCA_023653725.1 Bungarus multicinctus
GGTGGTCTCCCGAGGGGGGTGAGTCCAGGCTTACGGCCGCAATGGAGCCTGAAATTTCTGTGGTATTTCCTCACTCTTAACCCTAACCCTGTGACCTATTTATTGCTTGCTGTGTATATGTACACTGGGAGCTTCGGCACCCAAGACAAATCCTTTCTGTGTCCAATCACCCATGGCCAATAAAGAATTCTAGTTCTGTTCTGTTCTATAATTCTACTCTATAATTCTATTCTATTCCATTTTTCTATTCTATTCTGTTCTGTTCTATTCTGTTCCCTATTCTAGTTCTAATTACAATTCTGTTCTGTTCTATTCTATTCTAATTCTGTTCTGTTCTATTCCCTATTCTAGTTCTAATTGTAATTCTATTCTATTCCTTATTCTATTCCCTAATCTAGTCCTAATTTTATTCTATTCTATTCCCTATTCTAGTTCTAATTATAATTCTATTCTATTCCCTATTCTATTCCCTATTCTAGTTCTAATTATAATTTTATTCTATTCTATTCCCTATTCTAGTTCTAATTTTATTCTATTCTATTCCCTATTCTATTCCCTATTCTAGTTCTAATTATAATTTTATTCTATTCTATTCCCTATTCTAGTTCTAATTATAATTCTATTCTATTCCCTATTCTATTCTCTATTCTAGTTCTAATTATAATTTTATTCTATTCTATTCCCTATTCTATTCCCTATTCTAGTTCTAATTATAATTTTATTCTATTCTATTCCCTATTCTATTCCCTATTCTAGTTCTAATTTTATTCTATTCTATTCCCTATTCTATTCCCTATTCTAGTTCTAATTATAATTTTATTCTATTTTATTCCCTATTCTATTTCCTATTCTAGTTCTAATTATAATTTTATTCTATTCTATTCCCTATTCTATTCTCTATTCTAGTTCTAATTATAATTTTATTCTATTCTATTCCCTATTCTATTCCCTATTCTAGTTCTAATTATAATTTTATTCTATTCTATTCCCTATTCTACTCCCTATTCTAGTTCTAATTTTATTCTATTCTATTCCCTATTCTATTCCCTATTCTAGTTCTAATTATAATTTTATTCTATTCTATTCCCTATTCTAGTTCTAATTATAATTTTATTCTATTCTATTCCTTATTCTATTCCCTAATCTAGTTCTAATTATAATTTTATTCTATTCTATTCTATTCCCTATTCTATTCCCTATTCTAGTTCTAATTATTATTCTATTCTTATTCTATTCTACTCTACTCTATTTTATTCTATTCCCTATTCTAGTCCTAATTATAATTCTATCCTATTCTAGTATGATTTGATTGCTTATTGTACCCTATGACTATCATTAAGTGTTGTACCTGATGATTCTCGACTCTTGACGAATGTCTCTTTCCTTTTATGTACACTGAGAGCATTTGCACCAAGACAAATTCCTTGTGTGTCCAACCACACTTGGCCAATAAAGAATTCTATTCTATTCTATTCCTTTCTTATTCTATTCTATTCTAATTCTCTGTTGTGTTCTAATTATAATTCTATTCTCCTATTCTGTTCTAATTCTGATGATTATGATTATAATTAATGATAATTATAATTCTGTTCTCCTATTCTACAGTATTCTATTCTATTCTGTTCTGTTGAGTTCTAACTCTCTTCTCTCCTCTCCTTCCAACACCAGCTTGCTGGGAGATCTTGCCTCCAGGTAACACCTGTCAGATCCTACCTGTGTTGATCAAATGCAGTGCAACCTCCCCTCCACCAGGGGCATCCACGGGGAAAGTCAAAACAGTCAAGGTTTTTTTGCACAGAAAGGATACGGCTGCGGCTGCAGTCGCTAAACAGAGTAGCCATCTTGACTTTTCTGACCTCCTCTGCGGAACCCCTTTGCCTTTGCATGCAGAGACCTGATCCCATACCTCACCTAGAAGGGATGGGGTACTAATACTGTTACCGCATTGCTACAGCACTGATGATGTTCCCTAGTTTGGTGATGAAACGTCTGTAAGAAAACCACCTAGCTCAGAGAGCACCCAGGACCCCACATAAATAATCAGAATAAATCCTAATTATTGACACACATTGTTTTAATAGCACCCTTTCAGGGTCAAAACTTGGTCCTTTGGAGGAGAATAATCCCCTCACAAGTAAAACCTTCATGTGAAGGAGGCTATATGTTAGAAATGAGGACTAGAAACTTGAGTTGATATAGGTATGGCAGAGGTAAGGCAGGATCTTAAAGCAAGATAACCTTTAAGATAGGTTTATGGGGGCAGAAAAGGTGCTTTGGGAAGGGTAATAAATTAATCCCCTCAAAAGTGAAACCTTCATGTACAGGGAGCTAAGTATTAGAAATGAGGACTAGCAGCTTGAGTTGATATAGCTTTAGCAGAGGTAAGGCAGGATCTTAAAAGCAAGATAACCTTTAAGATAGGTTTAGGAGAGCAGGAAAAATGCTTTTGGGAGGGGTAATAAATTAATCCCCTCAAAAGTGAAACCATGTAAAGAAGGCTAAGCATTAGAAATGAGGACTAGAAACTTGAGATGATATAGCTGTGGCAGAAGTAAGGCTTTGCTGGCTGGGGAATTCTGGGAGTTGAAGTCCACCAGGCCTAAAGTTGCCAAGGTGAGAGATTCCTGATCCTTAGAATCTCCCACTTTCATTAAAAAAAAATTAAATTTCAAAACAAAATGGCTTCCGCAACTTCCCTCTCTGATTCCTCCATGGAGAAAGAATCTCGGGATCTCACACCATTCGCAGCAAGAAAAGCCAAGTTTTCCTCCCTTAAAAAATTGAGCTTCTTTGAACGCCTTGCTAGAAACTGGGGCCAACCTGGATTCCCCACAAACCCAGTTTAGGAAATCTTGAAGCAGGCAAGATTCCTCAGCAGCTCCAGGCAGTGGTGGGATTCTATCGGTTTCCCTACCGTGATCGTGCACTTCATGCGTGTGCGCATGGAGCTTTCCAAACACCAGCTGAGGCTCTGCCGCTCCAATCCGCTGAGTGTCAGAGCTCCGGCATTCACCCCCATTCAAATCATGAGTCTCTAGCCACATCTTTCAGAGTTTAAAGAAGATCTATTAGGAGTGAACATGCCGGTGACTCTAAGGCACATCATTCATTTCCCCCTTGACCCTGGTCTTTCCCTACCCCTTGGGTTATATTGTCCAATGGGACATTGTTCTGATCCAAACCCTTTTCCAATAAAACACACAATAACCAAAGGGAACAGAAACCTTTTAATGAGTCTTACGAATCCCCAATTAAAAGGCTGCCACAAACTAATTAACTTTAATAAGCACAAACCTCGCCAAAACTGTGAGAGACTGCCAAGAATCACAAATAAGAAATCTTTCACAACACAAGTCTTCAAATATAAACTCAGGATACTGGAATGTCCACGAGGCTGAGTTTCAAAACGTCTTTGCTTCCTGCAAAGAACGTCCAATTCACGGCTCGCTTTTATCGTCTTGAAGGAGGGGCCATTACCTTGCAGCCTTACTCCCAAGAGATTGCTCTCTTTCCTGCGAGCAATCCTGCACGCATGCACATTTGGCACAGGCTCCTCGGGAACCTCCTCATCGCTGCTGCCAGCCCCCTCAATCTTCTGAAGGCAGAAGTCCATTCCCTAATGGTCCTGGCCCCTTGTCCGAGTCCTTGTTCTGCTCAGCCGTCTGCACCTGCTGCCGGCTAACCACAACAGACACATCCCTAGCCAAGAGTCATCCATCATGCTCTCCGGTAATACTCTTGCACGCCAGAAGCTTCAGCTGCCTAACAAATTATCTATGAAAACATTTAAGGAATGTACTGCTTCCCGCACTCTCTTTCTCTGCTGGCAACTCTAAAAGACCAGAGAAATATTTTTGAGTTGACATTGAGAGGATAAATAACAGAAAAGCAGAAAGGCGGGTGGGACGGCTGATTTTTGCTACAAGTTCAGCTGAACCGGGCCAGGACTGTTGATTACAGCCAGGGCCTTAGTTTAATTTAGTTTTAATTTTTCACATATTTATTGTTTTAATCGTATGGCTGTGCACCGCTCCGAGTCCTTCGGGAGAGGAGCGGTATATAAATAAATATTTATTATTATTATTATTATTATTATTATTATTATTATTATTATTATTATTATTATTATTATTATTATTATTATTTCACCCCTGGCTCCAGGTCTTGAGAAGAGGGCATCCCCAGAATGAATGAATGAATGAATGAATATTTATTTATATACCGCTCCTCTCCCGAAGGACTCGGAGCGGTGCACAGCCATGCAATTAAAACATTAAATATACAAAAATTAAAACTAAATTAAATACCTTGGCTGCAAAACAGTTAAAACCCCAACCTTAAACCCTAAAATTAGCATAAAATTAAAACACCCAAATCTAAAATCAGCCCAAGCCGGCCTGGTCAAACAGCCAGGTTTTCAAGGCACGCCTGAAGGTCCCCAGGTCCGTGGCTGTATGTAACTCCGGGGGCAACCCATTCCAGAGGGCAGACGCCCCCACAGAGAAGGCCCTATTCCTCGGGGTCACCAGCCGGCACATAGATGCCGACGGGACCCGCAGGAGACCCTCCCTTGGGAGCACACTGGACGGTGGGAGGAAAATGGCAGAATGCGGTCTTGTAAATATCCTGGTCCGATGCCATAGAGCACTTTAAAAGTTAACACTGCAATCTTAAAGCGCACCCAGAAGGCCACCGGCAACCAATGCAGCTCGCGCAGGAGGGGTGAATGAAGAAGGAGGTTGGTGCCGGCCATATCCAAAATGGCTGCCTCACTTTCCATCTTTCTTTCCAGCGATGTGGCCGTGGAGCTGCCATTCACCCTGATGCATCCCAAGCCCAAGGAAGAGTTGTTGCACCGAGAGGGTGAGTTTGTCCGCGTGTGTTCAGACCCAAACTTGGTTCCAAGGAAGCAAACACGAGACAAAGGTAACAGCACACAACCTTTTAATGATTCTTTACTAATTCCGTTCCTTCCCGGTTAAAAGGCTGTTTCAAACTCATTGTCTCGGATAAGAAGGAGCCTCGCCAAGGTGGTGCAAGGCTGCCAAGAACATGAGATAAAGTTACTAAGCAATAATTCCAACACAAAGAGTCTCTAAACACCAACTCAGATATTTTGAACATCCACAAGGCTTGAGTGCAAAATCTTCTTTGCTTCCTGCAAAGAACTCTGGTTTCTCAGCTGGCTTTTATCCCTTAAGGAGGGGCCATTACCTTGCAGCCTTACTCCTGAGTCGCCCGTGCTGCTGCAGCTGGTCTTTCCTTTGTGCAGCCCTGCGTGCACTGGGCACAGGCTCCTCGGGGGCCTCTTCCTCACTGCTGCCAGCCTCCACAACTTCCGAAGGCAGCACTCCACCCCCTGATGGTCCTGGCCCCATCCCTGCCTCACATGCAGGCCCCTCATCTGAGTCCTCACTCTCCGAGGCCTCAGCCATCTGCACCTGCTGCCGACGAACCACAACAGTGTGAGGTTGACTTGGGCAGGAGGCAAATGAGCATCCTCCCGAAAGGACCTTCATGAGGACTGCTGTCTTGAGAAGGCTGGCTAGTTGAAGAATCAAGTCGGCTGGGGGCGGGGGTTATGCCCTCTGTCCAAGGAAACTGGATGAATGGGCTTTGTTTCTTGTTTTCAGTGCCCGAAAATGAAGCTCCCATCGACACAAATCTCATAGAACTTGACACGAAGTAAGTCCAATTACGTTGTGTGTGTTTGTGTGAATTTGTGTGTGTGTGTGTTCAGGAAGAGCACCACAATGGGAAACCTGGCTCCTTTGCATGTAGCCCAGCTACACTGCCTCCTACAGGTAGTCCTCCACTCACAATTCACGTAGTGACCGAAGCTACGACGTCACCGAAAAAAAATGATTATTTTTCACACTTACGTCCATAAAATGGATTTATGACTATTTTTTCACACTTATGACCATTGAAGCATCCCCGTGGTCACGTGATCAAAAGTCAGATGCTTTCTTTACCTTTAGAGGCTTTTGTAGTTTATTATTTTTAGATTAACAGAGTTGGAAGGACCTTGAAGGTCATCTAATCTAAAAAAAAACCTGCCCCGCCCAAGCAGGTGACCCTACACCAGTGGTGGCTAACCTTTTTGGGCTCCTCTGCCAAAAATTGTGCGCAAACATAAACCAGGCAAGATAAGGGCTGGAGGACGTCCACAGATAACAGATAACACGCACGGGGAAGGACGCCCAACTCAGAGAGGAACCATAAACTACAGATATTTCCATGCTTTGTTTCCAGCACTGGCCCATACGCATGTCCATCTTCTTATTCAGTTGTCACAGCTGCAGCCCATGAAGGGGATCAGGGCCCTTTCCTCCCCCGTAGACCACATCTCTCCCTTATCCTTTCCTCCCTGCGTGCCCTAGGATGCAGAGGGGATGGGCCTGGGTCTTCCTCTGACTGCCCAGCCAGCCTCTGCCCTTCCCCAGTTTCCTCCACAACCTCCGGAGCCACACTTCCACTCCCTGTCGGCTGTTCCTCCTCTCCCTCAGAGTCAGTCTCAACCAGGAGCATGACACTTTTAAAGGTAAGAGTTGGAATGTACTTCCTCTCAACTACTAAAACAGGCATAGGAATGTTTTATGAGTGTCGTGCCCTTGTTGGAATCTGATTCTGAGGGGTAAGTTGAGCAGCTGAGAGGGAGTGGGAGTGGGGCTCCGGTGGCTGTGGAGGAAACTGGGGAAAGGCCCAGTCTGGTTGGGCATTCAGAGGAAGACCCAGGCCCACCCTCTCTTCATCCTAGGGCATGCAGGGAGAAACGGAGAAGGGAGCAACGTGGCTTACGGGGCAGAAAAGGGCCCTGATTCCCTTCATTAGCTGCAGCTGGGAAAACAGGATAAAGAGGGTGTTTGCGCACAGCACTTTGCTGGAAGCAAAGCCTGCATTATCTTGGTTTGTCAAGTCTTATCTGGGTTCTGGCTTCCTCCCAACTGTGTGTGTTTCGTTATCTTTTGAAGTCTGCAATTCCTTATCCTGCCCTCTTTCGTTCATTGCTGCAGCAACATTGGTTTGTATTGGTTTTTATTTATAATTTAGATGTACTTTGGGTTCGGACTGAATTTCTTCCCTTTAAAAGCTGTTTTTGGGAGAGTTTTTTTTCTCCAGCCGATGATAACTGGGCATTGGGGGGCCAAGTTGGAGGCATGAAAGGGACTTTACCTACTTTTGTGATTTTGTGCCACGCCCCTTTGGGTCATCACTGCCCCTGACCCATTTTCCCTGTGTCCTTGTTTTGCCGCAGTGACGATGACATCGTCTTCGAAGATTTCGCCCGCCAGAGACTCAAATGCATGAAGGACGAGGAAGAGGAGGCCGACGGGACCAACTCGCCGCAGCTGAACGACAGATAAACCGCCCGCCTTCCTCTCCCGTTTCCACTCCGAGCATCCCGGCCGCCTCCCCCAACTCTTTTCTATAAGTTTCCTTGGAAGTCGCGTTGTTTTTAAGACATTGCCCGGAAGAGCCTGCAACGGAGGGGGATGCAATCCGCCCTCCTGCAAACGCTGGCTCTGGGTTCGAGGTCTGAATATTGCAGACGGGGGGTCTAAGGAGGGAGCTGCGTTGTTCGAGCCATGCTGAGGGCATGGGTGGGCGTGCATGTGCATTTCTCTGTGTGTGTGTGTGTGTGTGTGTGTGTGCATGTGTGCTGGGAAGGGGCTTCGTGACCCAACTAGGGAACATCATCAGTGCAACAAGGGAGGAAGAGGAGGAGGATTGTGGAATCCCTGCGTTCTCTGAGCTTGGTGGCTTTCTTGCAGATGTTTCATGACCCAACTAGGTAATACCATCAGTGCTAGGAAAGAATGGGGTTTACAGAAAGGAGAGGAGGAGGAGGAATGAGTGGTCCTTGGATGCTCTCCAAGCTGGGTGGCTTTCTTGCAGACGTTTCATGACCCAACTAGGGAACATCATCAGTGCTAGGAAAGAATGGGGTTTATAGAAAGGAGAGGAGGAGGAGGACTGAGGGGTCCTTGGATGCTCTCCAAGCTTGGTAGTTGTCTTGCAGATGTTTCATGACCCAACTAGGGAACATCATCAGTGCTAGGAGGGAGTTGGGCTTCTTCTCTCTTTATCTACCCTGACTTGCATAATCAGTGTTGGTGGGAGTGTTGGCTTCTTGTGGAGTCCTTGTTGCTCTCTGAGTTTAGTGGTTTTCTTTCAGACGTTTCGTGACTCAACTAGGTACCATCATCAGTGCCATTAAGGTGCCAATAGATGAGAATGCACCGATGGTTTACCTAGTTGGGTCATGAAATATCTGCAGGAAAACCACCAAACTCAGAGAGCACCAAGGACCCTACAGTCCTCCTCCTCCTCCTCCTCCTCCCCCTCTCCACAAAGCCCCACTTCCTTCTAGCACTGATGATGTTACCTAGTTGGGTGATGAAACGTCTGCAAGAAAACAACCCAGCTCAGACAGCACCAAGGATTCCACATTTCAACCCTGAGCTGCAAATATTCTCCTTTTATTGGTGTTACGTGGGAGGAATCCTGGATGCAGAGCAAGCGTTCTTCGTCCTTCGTAAAACCCGAACTCGGGACCGGCTGGTAGGAGAGGCCAATGGGAAGGGATTTCTTCTTCATCCTTGCTGAACTTTCCTTGGGGAACTTTTGGATCTAACTTTAAAAGATGTAGATCCCATCAGGCAGTCCTCGCCTTGCGTCCACAATTGAGCCAAAAATTTCGATTGCCAAGCGAGACAGTTGTTAAGTGAATTTTGTCCCGTTTTACAACCTTTCTTGACACGGTTGTTAAGCGAATCAGGTTTCCCCCTTTGACTTTGCTTGTCAGAAGGTCGTAAAACGTGACTGCAGGACACGGCAACAGTCATAAGTACATGCCAGTTGCCAAGCCTCCTAATTTGGATCCCGTGACCGGGCCATGGTAAACTTCGAACGGCCTCTAAATGAATTGTTGTAAGCCGAGGACTACTGCAGCTGCTACTGGCAGTTCTGTTCATCCCGCTGGCTGTGCAACCTCTGATTTCAAAGTGTCCCTCTTCAGCTTCTGCTCCCCCTAGGGTCCCATGCTCTTGGCCACACATGGCACCATGTTTCTAACACAGGGGTCTTCATCCTTGGCCATTTTAAGACTTGTGGACTTCAACTCCCAGAATTCCTCAGCCAGCCAGGAGTGATAGTTGGAAGAGACCAGAAAGGTCATCTAAATCAGGGGTCTCCACCCTTGGCTACTTTTAAGACTTGTGGACTTCAACTCCCAGAATTCCTCAGCCAGTCCATCCTTGTCCATTTAAAGACTGGTGGACTTCAACTCCCAGAATTCCTCAGCCAGTCCACCCTTGGCCATTTAAAGACTGGTGGACTTCAACTCCCAGAATTCCTCAGCCAGTCCATCTTTGTCCATTTAAAGACTGGTGGACTTCAACTCCCAGAATTCCTCAGCCAGTCCATCCTTGCCCATTTAAAGACTGGTGGACTTCAACTCCCAGAATTCCTCAGCCAGTCCTTCCTTGTCCATTTAAAGACTGGTGGACTTCGACTCCCAGAATTCCTCAGTCAGTCCACCCTTGGCCACTTTGAGACTTGTGGACTTCGACTCCCAGAATTCCTCAGCCAATCCATCCTTGGCCACTTTTAAGACTTGTGGACTTCAACTCCCAGAATTCCTCAGCCAGTCCACCCTTGGCCACTTTGAGACTTGTGGACTTCGACTCCCAGAATTCCTCAGCCAGCTTTGCTGAGAATTCTGGGAGTTGAAGTCCACCCATCTTAAAGTAATCAAGGTTCGAGACCCCTACAGTCTAACACACCCGATTTCCGGGCTGGCAAGTTCACACCACACACCTCTTTGCACAAGCCAGGACACAACAAAGCACAACACTCCAACCTCATTTCTCACTCCCTTTCTTGACTCACACATGTGCCCCCCCCTCTTCCCACGAGCGACAACGTGCAGGTTTCCCCCGCCCCCATGTTCACACAAGGGTGTGGATTGCACAATTCCTGTTGTCCCGTCCATCCTGGATTTTCTCGGCAGAGTACAGGTCGTCTTCGACTTACAACCCCAATGGAGACCAACATTTCCGTGGCTGAGTAAGTCAAGTGAGTTTTGCCCCATTGAATGCCCACTTTCTTGCCACGGTTGTTAAGTAAATCGCCACAATGGTTCAGTTAGAAACATGGTCCTTAAGTGAATCTGGCTTTCCCCATTGACTTTGTGTCGACTCATAAAACATTCCTAGGCCTGTTTTAGTAGTTGCCATAAAAAGGGGAGGGGGAAGTGAAAGTACATTCCAACTCTTAACTTTAAAAGGTTGTAGCTAAACTACCAGAGCTTTTGCCCAGGAATAGATTTAATTGGAGAACATGATTAATGACACTCAGCCCGTGAACAGGCTTAATTGGAATCCTGACACTTTGCTTGTCTGACCCAACCGAGTTCCCAGAGAGCAAACACAGACAAAGGCAGCAGCCCCCCCCCCCCCACCTTTTAAGGTTTAATAACGAATTCTGTTCCTTTAGAGATAAAAGGCTGCTTTCCAACAATGAGCTCTGACAAGAAAGAGCCTTGCCAAGTTGTTCGTCAAGGCTGCCAAAAACCCAGAGATCAGAACTAATTTACAAGATTCTCAAACACAAACTAAGATGTCCACCAGTTGAACTTCAGAGCTTCTTTGCTGCCTGCAAAGAACGCTTTTCCAAACCTGGTTTTTATCCTCTTGAGGGAGGGGCCGTTACCTTGCAGCCTGACTTCCGAGTCGCCTGTGCTGCTGTAATTGTACTTTCCTCTGAGCAATCCTTTGTGCACGTGCACTTAGCACAGGCTCCTCGGGAACCTCCTCGTCACCGCTGCCAGCCCCCACCATCTCCGAAGGCAGTGGTCCACTCCCTGATGGTCCTGGCCCCTCATCTGATTCCTCGCCCTCCTCAGCCATCCGTACCTGCTGCCGGCTAACCACAACAGTCAGACGGTCGCAAAGAGGGATCGCGTGACCCTGGGACACTGCAACCGTCATAAATATGAGCCCAGTGGTCAAGCGTCCGAATTTTGAGGATGTGACCATTGGGGATGCAGGTGTGGAAAATGGTCATAAGTCGCTTTTTTTCAGTGCCGTTGTAACTTCGAATGATCAGTAAATGAATGTTTGTAAATTGAGGACCATCTATATTGATTTTTTAAGCATGCGATGAGAATATGACAAAAGAAAAGTAAACCTATACAAGTAGTGCTCTACTTACGACTACCAGCAAGCCCAAATGTTTCGTTGCTAAGCAAAACATTTGTTAGGTTAATTTTGCTCCCCTTTTAAGACCTTTTTGCCACCTGTTGTTAAGTGAATCACTGCAGTTGTTAAATAAGTCATGCCATTGTTAAGTGAATCTGGCTTCCCCCATATTACTTTGCTGGTCAGACGGTCGCAAAAGGGGACCATGTGACTCCCGGGACACTGCAACCGTCATAAATACAAGTCAATGTCCAAAGCCTCTGAATTTTGATCACATGACCACACAGATGCTGCAAAAGTCATAATGGTGAAAAACAGCCATCGGTCACATTTTTCAGTGCTGTTGTCACTTCAGACAGTCACTGAACGAACGGTTGTAAGTCAAGGACTACCTGTATTTGTTTTTTAGCCTGTGATGAGAACGTGTCAGAAGAGAAGTCAAACATATACACACAAACCCACATAATTTTGTGTAAAACTGAGGGACATTGAGGTTCAACTCTCCTGGCGATCCCTTCGTGCAGATCTTCTAGGGCAGGGCTCTCCAACCTCAGCCATTTTAAGACTTGTGGACTTCAACTCCCAGAATTCCTCAACTGGCTCTCTTCTAGGGCAGGGCTCTCCAGCCTCGGCCATTTTAAGACTTGTGGACTTCAACTCCCAGAATTCCCCAGCCAGCTCTGTTCTAGAGCAGGGCTCTCCAGCATCGGCCATTTTAAGACTTGTGGACTTCAACTCCCAGAATTCCTCAACTGGCTCTCTTCTAGGGCAGGGCTCTCCAGCCTCGGCCATTTTAAGACTTGTGGACTTCAACTCCCAGAATTCCCCAGCCAGCTCTGTTCTAGAGCAGGGCTCTCCAGCATCGGCCATTTTAAGACTTGTGGACTTCAACTCCCAGAATTCCTCAGCCAGCAAGCTGAGGAATTCTGGGAGTTGAAATCCACAAGTCTTAAAATGACCGAGGTTGGAGACCGCTGTTCTAGAGAGCCAGAGAGAGAACACACATCGTGGGCAATCTTACACAATACATTTCATAGTTTTCACATCAGCATCAGAATCGCACAATCTTTCCATTCCCCACGGAGACGGGGCAGAGGCAATTCTTCCAGGATCACACACCCAATTCTCTTCCATTTCCTCAAAACCAGGTGATTTGGAAAGAGGATGGAGATAGGCCTCGACCTACAACATCTTCATTTAGTCACTAAATGAACTGTTGTAAGATGAGAAAGTACCTTATTTATTCAGGGTTTAAAAGCTATCCCGATAAGAGCCGCAGGTCCGAATATATAGGCAGCCCTCGAATTGCAACCGTTCATTGAGGGACTGTTCCAAGTTACAACAGCGCTGAAAAAAAGTTACTTGTGACCATTTTTCACACTTAACAACCGTTGGCAGCATCCCCGTGGACACGTGACCAAAATCCAGACGCTTGGCCACTGGTTTGTATTTATGATGGGGAAGCCCGATTCGCTTAACAACTGTGTTTCTGACTTAATAACTGCAGGGATTCACTTAACAATGGTGGCAAGAAAGGTCATAAAACGTGGGGGGGGGAGGGAAAATTTGCCGAATCGATGCCTCGTTCGGCCACAGAAATGTTGGGTTCGATTGTGGTTGTAAGTCAAGGCACTGGGCTCGTTGACCTCTACTCTCTTCCCAGGCTGGGTAACAGCGGTGGGATTCAAATAATTTAACAACCGGTTCTCTCCCGCTTGGGCGGGGGGGGGGGCGGGTTGGACTAGATGACCTACAGAGTCCCTTCCAACTCTGATTATCTGTTATCATCTGTTACCTCTGACCTCATGATTTCTTCCAACCACCAGTTCACCAAACTGCTCAGAAAGTTAACAACCGGTTCTGTTGAACCGGTGTGAACCGGCTGAAATCCCACCACTGCATTTGGGGCTCCCCACTGACCCTTAACCTAACCCCCCAGGCTGATCGTGGGATCAAATAGGGGTCTAATTTAGCACCCCCTCTTCTCAGCAGGTGGGGAGAAGATCCGCACACACGCCAGTCCCGCACTACGTCCAACTAACCCAGCCACGCGTGGTTCCCTTCACCCTGTCCTTGGCTTGGCTTCTGTTCCTTTTCTGTGACAGTTTCTGTGGTTTTTGTCAAATAAATTATTCTAGTTTATTAATCCGAGAAATGTTTCGGCTTCTCTTGAATGGCTTCCGGTGTCATTTCTCTTCTTTGGTCCGAGCAGCCGGCCGACTTTGCAACCGCTGGACCGTCGTGCCACCCTGGTGCAGATGAGGGTGCAGAATGGAGAGGGGGGAGGCTGTGATTGGCGCACACACACACACACACACACACACACACACAAGGAAGTCGCACATTCGGCTGCAGCACACAGCACGTGACCGTGTGCAATGCTATGCGGTAACTTCTCAAGGCTGCCTCTACTGCACCAGGCTGGTTAGCTTCAATTTTGGTTTCTTTTTCCTCTTCTTGGCATGTTGGATCATGTTTTGTTCAGGGTTGAATGCAGAGTTTCTCAACTTTAGGAACTTAAAAGATGAGTGGGCTTCGATTCACAGAATTCCCCAGCCAGCCGTGGAAGGAGGGATTATCCAGGAGAATTTAACGGGGAAACTGAGGCAGGGCCATCCTGACATCTGATAAACAATTCCTATTCTATTCTATTCTGTTCTGTTCTATATTCTATTCTATATTGTAGTCTATATTCTATTCCAAGGGTCTCCAACCTTGGCAACTTTAAGACTTGTGGACTTCAACTCCCATAAATCTGGGACTTGAAGTCCACAAGTCTTAAAGTTATCAAGGTTGGGGACCGCTGTTCTATTGTATTCTAGTCTAGTCTAGTGTATATTCTAGTCTATATTCTAGTCTATAATCTAGTCTATATTCTAGTCTATAATCTAGTCTATATTCTAGTTTATATCCTAGTCTATTCTGTATTCTAGTCTATAATCTATTCTATATTCTAGTCTATATTCTAGGCTATATTCCAGTCTATATTCTATTCTGTAGTCTATATTCTAGTCCAGTAGTGGCTAACCTTCTTGGGCTCCTGTGCCAAAAATTGCTCGCATGCAAGTACCCAGAATGCAATGTTCTCCCCCTCCCCACATGAGCGTGCAATTTCCCCCCCCCCCCCCCTTTACCTGTACTGCACCTCACAGCTGATTTTTTTTCAGTTGGTTTGAGGCCTTCTTTGACCTCCCAGAGGCTTGGAAAAAGCCTCTGCAAGGCTTTTCTGGACGAATTTAGGCCCATTTCGTCACTTCCTGTAATACCGGAAGTGACAAAACGGGCCTGTGATTTGTCCTGAAAAGCCTTGCCGAGGCTTTTTCCAAGCCTCTGGGAGGCCGAAAAAGGCCCCATACAGGCCGAAAATCAGCTGTGAGGCGCGCTCATGCCCATGGAGGTAAATTTGCTTGCAGCTCGCATGCCAGCACAAATGACTGCATGCCACCTGTGGCACAGGTGCCATAGGTTCGCCATTCGCGGTTCTAGTCTATTTTCTAGTCTATAGCCCAGTCTATATTCTTTTCTATATTCTATATTCTATATTCCATTCTATTCTATATTCTATTCTACATTCTATTCTACATTCTATTCTACATTCTATTCTACATTCTATTCTATATTCTATTCTATATTCTATTCTACATTCTATTCTATTCTATATTCTATTCTATATTCTGTTCTATTCTATATTCTATTCTATTCTACATTCTATTCTTATTCTATTCTATTCTATATTCTATTCTATATTCTATTCTACATTCTATTCTATTCTATATTCTATTCTATATTCTATTCTATTCTATATTCTATTCTACATTCTATTCTATATTCTATATTCCATTCTACATTCTATTCTATATTCTATTCTATTCTATATTCTATTCTATTCTATATTCTATTCTACATTCTATTCTATATTCTATTCTATTCTATTCTATATTCTATTCTACATTCTATTCTATTCTATATTCTATTCTATATTCTATTCTATATTCTATTCTATTCTACATTCTATTCTATATTCTATTCTATATTCTATTCTACATTCTATTCTATATTCTATTCTATATTCTATTCTATATTCCATTCTACATTCTATTCTATATTCTATTCTATATTCTATTCTATATTCCATTCTACATTCTATTCTATATTCTATTCCATTCTATATTCTATTCTATCCTATATCCTATACTCTATTCTATCTCAAAACCCATTTTTGTGCAAAAAACAACACAAATGCCACATCTAGTCCTTATTGGTTTCCCTGGCACAAGGGTTTGCACACTCTTTTACACACTTCCCTCCAGGGATTCTGGAATGAGTTGAACAGGCTGACAATATACACTTTAATGGTCACTCTCGTGACAAGAGGTTTACAGCTAGTCCTCGATGTACAACCACAACAGAGCCCCAAATTTCTGTTGCTAAGTGAGATAGTTGTTAAGTAAGTTTTGCCCACATTTTGCCACCTTTCTGGCTGCAGTTGTTAAGTGAATCACTGCAGTCGTTCTGGAATGAGTTAGTCACACGGTCATTAAATGAATCTGGACATGGCTGGTCAGGAGGTCGCAAAAGGGGATCACGTGACTCTGGGACGCTGCGACCGTCATAAATACAAGTCACTTGCCAAGCGCCTGACTTTTGTTCATGTGACCATGGAAACGGTGCAACGGTCGTAAGTGTGAAAATCGGTCATTAGTCACTTTTTTAGTGCCATCGTAACTTTGAACGGTCACTAAATGAACTGTTGTAAGTCGAGGACTACCTCTGTGTGAAAATGCTTTCCCCTGGCCTGCTCTCTGTCTGCCTCTTCAATGCTACTCACAGGTAGTCCTCGACTTACAACATTTCACGTTTAATGACGGTTTGAAGGGACGACAGGACTGAAAGAAAAGTGACTTAGCCCCGTGTTTCACACTTAACAACCGTTGGCAGTGTCCCCAGGGTCAAGTGATCTAAATTCATATGCCCGGCACTGACTCATAGTTACGACAATCATAGCATCCCCGGGGTTACGGGATCCCCTTTTTGCGACCTTTCAACGAGCCAAGTCGATGGGGAAGGCAGATTCATCCGGATTCGATTCAAGGTGGTACTATTAGTATTTAAAGTGCTCCATGGCTCGGGACCTGGCTACTTATGGGACCGCCTTCTGCCACAAACAACCTCCCGCCGCCCAGTACGCTCCCACAGGGTCGCCCTGCTTGGGGTACCGCCACCTGATCGTTGTCGGCTGGCGACCCCGAGATTACGTGCTTTCTCTGTGGGAGCCCCCTCCCTTTGGAACTATCTCCCCCCGGAGATACAAGACACATCGGACATCCTAGCCTTCCGGCGTGCAGTCAAGACCTTACTTTTTAAGCAGGCCGGCCTAGCCAATTAAAGGTTTTCTGAGATTTTAAATTTTAGATTCAAATAAGACTTTTAATTCTATTTGATGGGACTCAATCATTTACTTACTTACTTATTTTACTCATTTATCCTATTTTCATCTATCTATATTCAATTCTGAGTTAATTACTGTTACTGTTGACTGTATCTTTATATGTTTAGACTGTACACCGCCCCGAGTCCCTTTTGGGAGAGGGAGCGGTATAAAAATACGATAAATAAATAAATAACAACCGGGTGACTAACTTATCAACTGCAATGATTCAGGATGAGGGTGGGGGGGTTGGACTAGATGACCAACTCTGTTAAATTTGTGAAAAAGATGATTTTTCCCTTAACCAGTGTGGCAAGGAAGGTCCTAAAATGGAGCAAAGCTCTCTTTAACCAACGTCTCGCTTAGCGACAGAAATGTAGGGCTCTGTTGCGGTCGTAAATTGAGGACTCCCAGTATGGATTAATCCAGGAGTCCCCAACTGTGGCCACTTTAAGACTGATGGACTCCAACTCCCAGAATTCTTCAGCCAGGGGTCTCCAAGTTCGGCCACTTTTAAGACTTGTGGAATATGAAGAATTATAATGTAAAATGTTATATTGTTTGATGACATTCTGATATTATAATAAGGTAAAGACTGCTGATATATGTCAAAAGATCACCACGTTCAAATGTTTTTCAACCTTAATTTTCAATATTTTTTTAAAAAAATAATAATCCATAATTATACTATTATCAGAAATTGATGTCCTTTTATTCATGGAATACAGGTGCAAATATACACACCTTAAGCAATTGTTTATCATAGCTTTCAGCTTCTCCTGATTAAAGTTTTTAATAATTTTACATTGATTCTACTGAAAAAATATTGTAATCTATGATGTTTTCTAAACAGTACAATATGACATGTTGCCAAAATGGAATCTTCTACCTGTAGTGTACAAAAATATTGAAATGATAGGTGTATTTAAATGTCAATAAATACAGAATTATTGAATTGTCAAGAAAAAGAAAAATTGTGGACTTCAACTCCCAGAATTCCTCAGCCAGCGAAGCAGGTGGTCTCCAAGCTTGGCCCCTTTAAGACTTAAGCAAAGCTGGCTGAGGAATTCTGGGAGTTGAAGTCCGCCAGTCTCAAAATGGCCGCGCTTGGAGACCCCTGGATTAAACCGCAGAAAGCGCTTGCCCGGTTCCCGAGAGAAGAGGAAGGGTTTGAGTGGGCGTGGCCCGGGAGGGGGGCGGTGCTTCGAGGGAAGGCTCGACCTTCTGCAACCCGATCGCTGCTCCCTAGCCGGCCTCGCGCGGGATGGCGCCCGCGAGCACCTCGTGACTCGGGCAGCCTTTCGCAGCCTTTTGCAACGTCCCAAGCTGGCTGGCGGTCCGTGTTGGACCCTCCCCAATTGGAAGCAAGCCTCGGCGAAGAGGGGGGGCGTTCCGCCCCGCTTGTTGCTCCGCAGTTGCCTAAGTCCGCTTCCTTGGACTTTCCTGCTTGTAAGGGTCGCCTTTTGCTCCGAGGGCTCCGCTGGCGGTGAGTGGCACCCCACCAAAAGGGTAGGTGGGTGGGGGGGCTTCCTCCCCAAGTGGAAAGGGGGGCCCGGAGGAGACCCTGGCATGGCAAGGCAGGGGCTGGAGGTTGACAGACCCAGCTGGGGAGTGGGCACCACCCAGCGATCTACTTTTAAACCTGTCTAATTTTTACACGGACTAACAGCAGCTGGAATTGTGTTTGCACAACAGTGGGGAGAAACGAAGAGATCCCTACAGAGGAAAATGTAATACTAATACTAATATTGAGGAGGAGGAGGAGGAAGAAGAGGAGGAGGAAGAGGGAGGAGGAGGGGAAAGAGGAGGAGGAGAAGGAAGAAGAAGAAGATGATGAAGAAGATGAAGAAGAAGAAGGCTGAAGTTTGCAGACAATAAAATACTGGAATTTGCAGACGATACAACCGTCATTGGTCTCATTTGAGACAACAATGAGTCTGAATATTTTGCAGGCCAAATATGGCTTTTTCAGGCTCATGCCTCGGCGTGCATATTCTTCAGTGGGACAAACCAAGGCAGGAAAATAATTTTATTACAATTTATCAGAATATTCAGACCAAAGGGATTCCTCTCCTTCAAGGAGGGAAACCCCGATCTTTCGCTGACCCTCCCTTTTATAGTTTCCATAACCAAGAAATCTGAAAGGGGGAAGTTGATTGGATAGGATAATGGCATACATGTTTATTAAAATGAAGGTCTGAAGAGGAATAAATCATAAGGAGAAAGGTGGTTTAGGGTTCCCAAAAGAGATACAGAAAACCAGACCCCAAATTGTACTAACAATTTTTTCTTATCTGGAGCTCCTCTTTATTCCCTCTGGGAGGGGCCATTCACTGTCCACCTGTGGCTTTACTCCTGAGTCGACCCTTGTTTCTTAACTGTTCCCTTCTCCTAGCAGCTCTGTGCATGAGCACACTGGGAACAGGCTCCAGCTGTTCTTCCCCACTGATCTCAGACTCCAAAGGCAGCTTATTTATCAGTTTAGGAATGTTAAAAGCTAATAAATCTGAATATATCCCTTTCAAAGAAAGAATGTAAATCAGATTAAAATACAAAGTAGCTATGTTAGTTAACAAATTACAAAACCCATGTCATTTGTCTCTCAGTGTACATGGGAGGTAGATCAGCGGGCCCAGTGATCATACTCACATCATTATAGTAACATTGTACATAATACACTCGTCTTTCAACTTCTGATCCTTTCATTTACATACATACTGGTTTTAGAATATTATATAGAAATATGTAGAATAATATTTCCCTTCTTTCTAATTTCTACCTCTATTCTAAATCTTAATAACACGAAGTTTATATTAGTTGGTATATTATTTCTATCCATCATCTCATCCGTTTACTATTTCAATTCTTGTTGATTTTTGGAATTTTTCCCATACTACTCCCTTGGAATTTTGTATAAATTACATTAATCAAACTCATCATTATAGTAACATTATAAATATTACGATTAAAGTTGTTAACATTGTAGTATTTGCTCCACCTTGTATATAATCCTTCATTGTTTTAATTATTCAACATTTTAATACATATTAATAATAACCATAATAACACTATTGAATAGAATAGAATTCTTTATTGGCCAAGTGGGATTGGATACACAAGGAATTTGTCTTTTGTGCAAAAGTTCTCGGTGTACATAAAGAAAAAATAAAATACATTAATCAAGAATCATAAGATATAACATTTAGTGATAGTCATATGTTACTAATAATTACCATCATCTTTCAACTTCTGATCTATTTATCTACATACTGATTTTAAAATATTATATAAGAATATACGTACCAGTATTTTCCTTCTTTCTAACTCTACCTCTATTCTAAATCTTATTAGCACAAATCTTATATTAATAGGTATTCTATTTCTATCCATCAAGATGGCAGTAGATTTTAGATGAAACCTTCCTATTCTACCACTATGCTAGACAGACAGACAGGTAAATAGAATTCTTTTATTGGCCAAGTGTTATTGGACACATAAGGAATTTGTCTTGGTCCAAATGCTCTCAGTGTACATAAAAGAAAAGATACATTCGTCAAGAG
This sequence comes from Bungarus multicinctus, assembly GCA_023653725.1. Classification (NCBI taxonomy): domain Eukaryota; kingdom Metazoa; phylum Chordata; class Lepidosauria; order Squamata; family Elapidae; genus Bungarus; species Bungarus multicinctus. Next base: position 2,457,488 of record CM042850.1, read on the forward strand.
TCCAGAATCATCAGGTACAACACTTAATGATAGTCATAGGGTACAATAAGCAATCAAATCATACTAGAATAGAATAGAATAGAATAGAATAGAATAGAATAGAATTCTTTATTGGCCAAGTGTGATTGGACACACAAGGAATTTGTCTTGGTGCAAATTTATTTATTTATTTTATTTATTTAATCGCACTTTTATACCGCTCCCTCTCCCAAAAAGGGACTCGGGGCGGTGTACAGCCTACTAAAAGCATACAATAAATACACAATAAATAGGATTAAAAATAAATTAAATAATTAAATCCGGCTGTCTATTCAAAATTTAAGTTAAAAATTAAAACTAATAAAACCCCAATTTAGATTAATTAAAACCAAAAAACATAGTTACTGGGCCAGGCCGGCCTGTTCGAAAAGCAGGGTTTTCACTGCGCGCCGGAAGGTCAGAATATCCGTCATAGCCCGTATCTCCGGGGGGAGATCATTCCATAGGGAGGGAGCTCCCACAGAGAAAGCCCGAACTCTCGGGGCCGCCAGCCGACAACAGTCAGGCGGCGGCACCCCAAGTAGGGCCATCCTGTGGGAGCGTACTGGGCGGCGGGAGGTTCTTGATGGCAGCAGGCGGTCCCGTAAGTACCCAGGTCCCGAGCCATGGAGCACTTTAAATACCATCAGTACCACCTTGAATCGAATCCGGTAGGCCACAGGAAGCCAGTGCAGCCTGCGGAGAAGTGGTGTTACGTGTGCGCCTCGAGGGGCGCCCACGATCACCCGCGCGGCTGCATTCTGAACTAACTGCAACCTCCGGAGACTCTTCAAGGGGAGCCCCATGTAGAGAGCGTTGCAATAATCCAAGCGGGAGATAACGAGGGCGGAAGTGACTGTGCGAAGTGCGCCCAGATCCAGAAAGGGCCGCAACTGGTAAATCAGACGAATCTGATGAAAAGCCCCCCTGGCGACGGCTGCAATATGTTCTTCCAAAGACAGCCGTACATCCAGGAGGACACCCAAGTTGCGCGCCCTTTCCATGGGGGTCAAAACCTCTCCCCCCACGGCCAGCGAAGGAATAAGCTGGCTGTATCTGGGCGCAGGAAACCACAGCCACTCGGTTTTGGCCGGGTTGAGACGAAGCCTGTTACGACCCATCCAACCCCGCACGGCCTCCAGGCACCGGGTCATCACTTCGACGGCTTCGTTGGGGTGGCCCGGGGTGGAGATGTACAGCTGAGTATCATCAGCGTACTGATGGAACTCCACCCCAAAGCCACGGATGATCTCACCCAGCGGCTTTACATAAATGTTAAACAGCAGGGGCGAGAGCACCGACCCCTGAGGCACCCCACAAAGCAGGGGCCTTGGGGACGATCTCTGCCCCCCCGTTAACACAAATTGCAAGCGGTCGGAGAGGAAGGAGGAGAACCACCGTAATACGGTGTCTCCAACCCCTAACCCCTCCAACCGCTGCAATAAGATACTGTGGTCGACAGTATCAAAAGCCGCCGAGAGATCTAACAGGACCAGGACAGAGGAACAACCTCTGTCCCGAGCCCTCCAGAGATCATCAACCAACGCGACCAACGCCGTCTCCGTGCTATGCCCGGGCCTGAAGCCCGATTGGAGGGGGTCAAGATAACTCGCTTTATCCAGGAACCGGGGGAGCTGACGGGCCACCACACTCTCTACAACCTTCGCAACAAAGCGAAGGTTGGAGACGGGACGGTAATTTGATAACAATGCTGGGTCCAGGGACGGTTTCTTGAGGAGGGGCCGCACCACCGCCTCCTTCAAGGCGGTAGGTAGAAGCCCCTCTCTCAAGGAAGCGTTTATAATACCCTGGAACCAGCCTCGTGTCACCTCCCGAGTGGCCAAAACCAGCCAGGAGGGGCACGGGTCCAACAAACAGGTGGTGGCATTCAGTCCCCCCAACACCCTGTCCACGTCTTCTACAGTAACAGGGTCGAACTCAACCCAACTGGCCTCACCGATATCCACCCCTGCCCCCCCGCCCGGAGATGCCCAGTTGGAGTCCAGCTCATCCCGAATCTGAGCGATTTTATCCTGCAGAAAACTAGAAAACTCCTCAGCCCGTCCCTGTAAGGGATCCTCCCGCGCTTCCCTCTCTAGAAGGGAGCGGGTCACCCTAAACAGGGCGGCTGGGCGGTTTTCCGCGGACACAATAAGGGTGGAGAGGTAAGTCCTCCTCGCCACCTTCATCGCCACTAAATACGTCTTAATATAAGATCGTAGAAGTGTTCGGTCAGACTCAGAACGGCTAGCCCTCCAACTGCTCTCTAGGCGTCTTTTCCGGCGCTTCATCTCCCTTAGCTCCTCAGAAAACCAAGGAGCCATTTGGGATCGGCACCGGGTCAGAGGCCGCAAGGGCACGACCCGGTCAAGGGCCCCAGCAGCCACCCTATCCCAGGCGGCGACCAAGCCCTCAACCGAGTCGTGTGTGAGAGCTTCGGGAAATGGCCCAAGCTCCATCAGGAACCTATCAGGGTCCATCAGGCGCCTGGGGCGGTACCATTTTAATGGCCCCGCCTCCCTGCGGTCAGGGGGTGCGGAACGGAAGTCGAGCTTCAGGAGCGAGTGATCCGACCATGACAGGGGTTCTACAACTATATCCCCTATACCCAGATCACTCTGCCACTGATCAGAGACGAAAACCAAATCCAAGGTGTGACCTCCCACGTGAGTAGGGTCCCGAATTAACTGGGTCAGGCCCATGGCCGTCATGGAAGCCATGAACTCTTGGGCAATCCCCGAGGTACCGCCAGCAGATGGCAGGTTGAAATCCCCCATGACCATAAGCCTGGGGGTCCCAACCGCCACGCCAGCTATAACCTCAAGGAGCTCAAGCAGGGCCGCTGCCGCATAGCAGGGAGCCAGGTATGCGACCAGCAAGCCCACCTGAACCTTGGAACCGAACTTCACAAAAAGGAGCTCACACCCGGTCGTCTGAGACACAGTGGCTTCCCTCGGACACAGATCCTCCTTAATAACCACCGCAACCCCCCCTCCCCTCCCCTGGGCCCTCGGCCGATGAAAAACCCGAAACCCGGCTGGACACATCTCCACCAGGGGGACTCCCCCCTCCTGGCCCAGCCAGGTCTTGGTAACTCCCACCAGGTCCGCACCCCCCTCACAAATCAGATCATGGACGAGGGGGGCTTTATTAACAACGGACCTGGCATTACATAACATCAGCCGAAGGCCCAGGGCCCGATTGCTCAAACCCCCTGGGGAACGGGAGATGACAAGGGGGTCAGAGCGCGCCACAGCAAGCAAATAGCGAGGGCGCGCTCCCGACACAAAATATGGCCCCCTACAATTGCCAAATCTGCCCCTCCCGCTCACCGTCTCAATGAATTTAATTCCACCCTCCACGATGACCCCCCCCATCCTCAATACAGAGCCACCCGGATTCCGACTCTCCTGGCCACGCTCAACCCCCGGCCTGGTCCCAGTCTCTGGCGAGTTGTCCCCCAACTCCCGCCCGGACCTACCTAACCCCCTTAAAAATCTAAGTAAAAGTTTATTAAGAAACCCCTCCCTCCTACGTTTCTTAAAACCCCACCATCCCTCCGGATCCCATAATCCGTCCTTGAGATGGGCCCTCGAGAGAGTGGAGGGCCATTCCCGAGACAGGGGGACATGTCTCAGGGCCCATAGATCTCTCCTCGAATAAGACAGCGTCCCGGGCAGGATCTTCTCTTGTTGATGACCAGCTTCAAGTCCAGGCCGCCCCTGCCGCCTCCAAACAGGTGAAAATCGTGGGGGCAATCCTCCATCCTCGGCTCCAGCTATAGGGGCAGCACTCCGACCCTGACTTCGATGACAGTGACGGTCTCCAATATCGGCTGAAACCTTTACAACGGGGGCTGCCCATCCCCCCCCGGGCCTCCTCACCACCCCTGCCACAGGTGGGGAGGACCCAAGAGGGGGAGAACTCCACACCCCGTCCAGATCGCCGAACATGAAGCCGCCAGACGCCGAGCATAGTCCTCCGGCACATAGTCCTCCAACGCCGCTTCCCCGCGGCACGAGTCGACAGCCACTGCCACTGGGCGCGGCGCCAGGCCTACCATGCCGTGGCCCGGGCGCTGCCCACCCCCCCACGGGTCCCCTCACCACCCCTGCCACAGGTGGGGAGGACCCAGGGGGGGAAAAACTCCGCGGGCCGCCAAATACCGGGTCATCAGGCGCCAAGCCGCCATACGTTGAGCCGCCAAACGCCGCCGAACGCCAAGCCGCCGAGCCACCAAACGGCAGACATAGTCCATTTGGCGCAGCGCCGGGTCTATCACGCCATGGCCCGGACGCTGCCCACCCCCCCACGGGTCCCCTCACCACCCCTGCCACAGGTGGGGAGGACCCGGGGCGGGAGAAGCTCGACGAGCAGCCAAGCGCCGGGCCGTCAGACGCCGAGCCCAAGCCCTCAGAGCCATCGAGAGTCACGCCGCCGGGTGCCGAACGGAGGCCGCCGAACACCACACCGCCAGACGCCGAACCGCTGGACGCCGAGCACCGTCCTCCAGCAACACACCTCGACCGCGGGGGCTGCCCACCCCCCCCACGGGACCCCTCGCCACCCCTGCCACAGGTGGGGAGGACCCGGGGGGGGGGGAACTCATCGCCCCGTCTGGCTGCCTCGGAGGAGCTCTCCCAGCCGACCTCCGGTCGCCATCTTAACTCTCTCGTATGCTCTCAGTGTCCATAAAAGGAAAGATACATCCGTCAAGAGTCAAGAATCATCAGGTGCAACACTTAATAATAGTCATAGGGTACAATAAGCCATCAAATCATACTAGAATAGAATAGAATAGAATAGAATAGAATAGAATAGAATAGAATAGAATAGAATTCTTTATTGGCCAAGTGTGATTGGACACACAAGGAATTTGTCTTGGTGCAAATGCTCTCAGTGTCCATAAAAGGAAAGACACATTCGTCCAGAGTCAGGAATCATCAGGTGCAACACTTAATGATAGTCATAGGGTACAATAAGCAGTCAAATCTTACTAGGAAACAGTCCATATAAATCGTAAGGATACAAGCGACAAAGTTACAGTCATACAGTTACAAGTGGGAGAAGGTGATAGGAGTGATGAGAAGATTAATAGTAATAGTAGTGCAGATTTTGTAAAGAGTTGGACAGTGTTGAGGAAATTATTTGTTTAGCAGAGGGATGGTGTTTGGGAGAAAACCTCTCCTTGTGTCTACCGTAGTTCTGATGTGCAGGGCTCTATAGCGTCGTTTTGAGGGAAGGAGTTGAAACAGTTTATGTCCGGGATGTGAGGGGTCTGTAGATATTTTCACAGCCCTCTTTTGGACTCGTGCAGGATACAGGTCCTCCATGGAAGGCAGGTTGGTAGTAATTGTTTTTTCTGCAGTCCTAATTATCCTCTGAAGTCTGTGTCTGTCCTGTTGGGTTGCAGAACCAAACCAGACTGTTACAGAGGTGCAGATGACTGACTCCATCATTCCTCTGTAGAACTGGATCAGCAGCTCTTGGGTAGTTTGAGCTTCCTGAGTTGGCACAAAAGAACATTTCACATAGACAACACGGAATCAACAGCAGAGACCTTCAAATGTTTAGGAGACCCTGTAACATCTAGAGACTTAAAATGGACACCGAACATCAACGCTGTCATTAAAATGAAGCACCACAAAGAATGTTCTTTCTGCAGCAACAGCAAAAGCTCAAGGAGCTGTTGATACACAGTTCTACAGAGGAATTCTTGAGCCTGTCATTTGCACCTAAATAAACCATTTGGTTTGACACAAGGCAGGGAAAGACTTCCAACGTTAGGACTGCAGGAAAAAAAACAAAACAGGATTACAACCTGTTGAAGATCTAAGTACTATCTACTGCATGAGCCAGAAAGAGGGTTGTGAAAATATCTGCAGACCCCTCTCATCCTGCACATCAACTGTTTCGCCTTCTCCCTGCAGGATGCCACTATAGAGCAGGGGTGTCAAACTCAACCGCGGGGTGCTTAGATCTGAAAGGGACCAACCCCCAGTGCCTCTGCCAGCGAAAACGAGGCTCGAGAGGGCCGTGTTGTGTTCCAACCGAGGCTTCCCAAAATCACAAAGCCAATTCCTCGTCCAGACAAAACCCCTTTTATTTAGACTAAGGTGAATTCCTCTCATTCACATCCAACAAAGTCCCAGCAAACAGTCTTTCAAGGGTGAATTTATAACCACAGACCTTATCAGGCTTGGAGAGTTGCCAGGCCAATATCTTCCAAATGCCACGCTGTAGCAGCAATTTCTTGGCAAGGAGTCAGGAACAGACCTTCACCCTAGTGAATTGAACTAATTGTTTCCTGCAAACCCCACTCCTCTTTCGCTCCTCTTTATTCCCTCTGGGAGGGGCCATTCACCATCCACCTGTGCCCTTACTCCCGAGTCGACCCTTGTTCCTTAACTGTTCCCTTCTCCTGGCAGCTCTGTGCATGCACACACTGGGAACAGGCTCCAGCTGTTCTTCTGCCCCACTGATCTCCGACTCGGAAGGAAGCTGATAACAGACAGATATTGCTATTCTCATTTTTTACCCTCTTCTTATCTTTCCTACTACCTTCTCCTATGGATATATTATGATTTATCCACTCTGTTTGTATCTTAGGATTTATGATTGCAGTGTTAAGATTTAGGATTTATGACTTATTCCTTTGTTGTTTGTGTGTACACTGCAAGTCTGTGCACCAGAGACAAATTCCTTGAGTGTCTGATCACACTTGGCCAATAAACTATTCTATATGTGTTGGCTAGGGGAATTCTGGGAATTAGTTCATTTTGGCTGGGGGGATTCTAGGAGTTGAAGACCACATGTGCTGATTGGGGAATTCTGGGAGTTGAAGTCATCCATTTTGGCTGGGGATTTCTGGGAGTTGAAGTCATCCATTTTGGCTGGGGAATTCTGGGAGTTGAAGTCATCCATTTTGGCTGGGGAATTCTGGGAGTTGAAGTCATCCATTTTGGCTGGGGATTTCTGGGAGTTGGCACATACATGCTGGCTGGGGGATTCTGGGGTTCTTTAATCCACCCATTTTAAAGTTGCCAACTTTAGAAAACTGCTCTAAAACCACCCCAGATTTATTCACTGAACATGATCAGAGATTTCCTCCCAACTCTTTGCTTCCATGCTTCATGCTCTCCTGCACCCTGGAGACTCCCCGGTCTTGTGATTTCGCATTTCAGTTTAAAAAATAAAATAAAAATCACAAGCATCGATCGTTTTATAATATCTTTCAGGGGCACAGGGAGTCCTTCATTTACAACCAATTCGTTCGGTGACACTTCAAAATTACCAAGAGACCAAAAAAAGCAAAAAATAATAACTTACGTCCGATCCTCGCCCTTACGACTTTTTCTTCCTCCAGGAACGTTCCGGTCTCCAGAGAAGATGGCTGACGTTCCGGGGGACTCTGTGAGGAGGCACCTCTTCAGAAGGAAAAGGGATGTGACTTACCGCATCCCCGCTCTGATCTACCGGCCTGCGGAGACCATCTTCCTGGCTTTTGTGGAGGAACGCTCCTCGCCCCGGGACGAACACGCCAAGGGCTTGGCGATGCGATGCGGAATCAAGGAGGGCCTGTCCGTTAAGGTAACCTTGCAGCGCAAAAGGTAGCCATGATCGTCTAAATCTATACAAGGGGATCCTCGACCTACGACCATAATGGAGGCCAAAATTTCTGTGGTTGTTCTGACCCGGGCTTTCCCCAAGGTCACGAAGCCGACTCCTCATCCCGATAAAGAAAAACATTTAGTTTGAAAGGGAATTCCTCTCTCCAGCAAAGTCCCAGCAAACAAGTCTTTCAAGAGATTGCACAACGACAGACCTTGATCAGGCTTGGAGACTTGCCAGGCCGATAACTTCCAAATGCCATGCTGTAGCAGCAATTACTTGGCAAGGAGTCAGGAACAGACCTTCACCCTAATGAACTGAACTGTGTCCTGCAAAACCCCACTCCCCTTTAGCTCCTCTTTATTCCCTATGGGAGGGTCCACCTGCGCCTTTACTCCTGAGTCGACCCTTGTTCCTTAGTTGTTCCCTTCTTCTGGCAGTTCTGTGCATGCGCATATTGGGAAAGACTCCAGGTGTTCTTTTTCCTCACTGATCTCCAACTCTGACGGCAGCTAATAAACTGTCGGACGGCCCTGGCTCCATCTCTGCCTCCGACGCAAAGCCCTCGTCAGATCCTTCCCCAGACTCCAGGACTGGCCCATGTTCCTCCCCAACCTCCTCACTCTCCGAGTCTGCTGGTGGGCCACAACAGTGGCTAAGGGAAACATTTAAGTGAGCTTTGCCCTGTTTTATGACCTTTCTGGCCACCGTTGTTAAGGGAATCATTGCAGTTACTAAGTTAGGAGATCCTGAGTTCTAGTCCTGCCTTGAAAGCCAGCTGGGTGACTTTGAACTAATCACCAGGAGGTGAGTTCTAGTTCTACTTTTAGAATTAAAGCCAGCTGGGTGATTTTTGGACCATTCACCAGTCTCCTAGTGATTGGCCCAAAATCATCCAGCTGGGTTTCATTCCTTAGGGCAGAACTAGAACTCACCGTCTCCTGGTGATTGGCCCAGAGTCACCCAGCCGGCTTTCATGCCTAAGGCAGGACTAGAACTCACCATCTCCTGGTGATTGGCCCAAAGTCACCCAGCTGTCTTTCATGCCTTAAGATGGGACTAGAACTCACCCTCTCCTGGTGATTGGCCCAAAGTCACCCAGCTGGCTTTCATGCCTAAGGTGGGACTAGAACTCACCGTCTCCTGGTGATTGGCCCAAAGTCACCCAGCCGTCTTTCATGCCTTAAGGTGGGACTAGAACTCACCCTCTCCTGGTGATTGGCCCAAAGTCACCCAGCTGGCTTTCATGCCTTAAGGTGGGACTAGAACTCACCCTCTCCTGGTGATTGGCCCAAAGTCACCCAGCTGGCTTTCATGCCTTAAGATGGGACTAGAACTCACCCTCTCCTGGTGATTGGCCCAAAGTCACCCAGCTGGCTTTCATGCCTAAGGTGGGACTAGAACTCACCGTCTCCTGGTGATTGGCCCAAAGTCACCCAGCCGTCTTTCATGCCTTAAGGTGGGACTAGAACTCACCCTCTCCTGGTGATTGGCCCAAAGTCACCCAGCCGTCTTTCATGCCTTAAGGTGGGACTAGAACTCACCCTCTCCTGGTGATTGGCCCAAAGTCACCCAGCTGGCTTTCATGCCTAAGGTGGGACTAGAACTCACCCTCTCCTGGTGATTGGCCCAAAGTCACCCAGCTGGCTTTCATGCCTTAAGGTGGGACTAGAACTCACCGTCTCCTGGTGATTGGCCCAAAGTCACCCAGCTGGCTTTCATGCCTAAGGCAGGACTAGAACTCACCATCTCCTGGTGATTGGCCCAAAGTCACCCAGCTGTCTTTCATGCCTTAAGATGGGACTAGAACTCACCCTCTCCTGGTGATTGGCCCAAAGTCACCCAGCTGGCTTTCATGCCTAAGGTGGGACTAGAACTCACCGTCTCCTGGTGATTGGCCCAAAGTCACCCAGCCGTCTTTCATGCCTTAAGGTGGGACTAGAACTCACCCTCTCCTGGTGATTGGCCCAAAGTCACCCAGCCGTCTTTCATGCCTTAAGGTGGGACTAGAACTCACCCTCTCCTGGTGATTGGCCCAAAGTCACCCAGCTGGCTTTCATGCCTAAGGTGGGACTAGAACTCACCGTCTCCTGGTGATTGGCCCAAAGTCACCCAGCTGTCTTTCATGCCTTAAGATGGGACTAGAACTCACCCTCTCCTGGTGATTGGCCCAAAGTCACCCAGCCAGCTTTCATGCCTAAGGCGGGACTAGAACTCACCCTCTCCTGGTGATTGGCCCAAAGTCACCCAGCTGGCTTTCATGCCTAAGGCGGGACTAGAACTCCCCATCTCCTGGTGATTGGCCCAAAGTCACCCAGCCAGCTTTCATGCCTAAGATGGGACTAGAACTCACCGTCTCCTGGTGATTGGCCCAAGATCACCCAATTGGCTTCCATGCCTAAGGCAGGACTAGAACTTCCTGTCTCCTGGTGATTGGCCCAAAGTCACCCAATTGGCTTCCATGCCTCAGGCAGGACTAGAACTTCCTGTCTCCTGGTGATTGGCCCAAAGTCACCCAATTGGCTTTCATGCCTAAGGCAGGACTAGAACTCACTGTCTCCTAGTGATTGGCCTGAAGTCACCCAGCCAGCTTTCACTCCTAAGGCTTCCAAAGACTAGAACTCACTTGTCTCCTGGTTTCATACCTTAGGGACTGTCTGCTCCAGCTGGAATCTGTACAGGTAATCCTCGACTTACAACCGTTCATTTAGTGACCATTCAAAGTTACAACAGCACAGAAAAAAAAGGGGATTACGGCCTTTTCCCACACTTCTGACCGTTGCAGCATCCCTGCGTTCACGTGATCAAAATTCGGATGCTTGGCAACTGGTTCGTATTTATGACGGTCGCAGCGTTCCAGTGTGTGTGTGTGTGTGCGTATGTCTGATGCGATTATCCCCTTTTGCGACCTTCCAACAAGCACGCAGGAAAAGCAGATTCACTTAACAACAGTGCTCCCAATTTAACAACTGGAGTGATTCCCTTAACAACCGTGACGAGAAAATGGGTCGTAAAATGGGACAAACTCATTTGGGGCTGAATTGTGGTCGTCCGTCGAGGATTACCAGTATACATTGCAAGAGGGAGGTGGGGAAATGAGTTTTAAAAAAATGCCTGCCCCATTCAGCTGCTGAAAAGTTGCAACTTTGTTCTGACCCAGGCTTCGTCAGTCGTAATTAATCACAAACTTGTTTTAAAAAGCTAAACCTATTTTAGTGCAACGCTGGGAATTATTTCCATTCCCAGCCGGAACTAATCTTAAACAGTCCCCCCCAAGATAAGCACCCACCTTTCAGTTCTATGGAATGCTGCCAAAAAACAGAAGTTTCCAATTAACTACTAAAAGAAAAAAAACAACCAAAGTACACAAAAGAGCTTCGAGGAGGACTCAAAACCGATCGAACGACTTTGCTTCCTGCAAAGGTTCCGTCATCTTGGCCTGACTTTTATCCCTTTATGGGAAGGGCAATCACCTCCCAGCTTTATTCCTGAGTCGCCCCTTTTGTTTCAGCTGCTCTCGCCTTCTGGCAGCTCTGTGCATACGCGCACTGGGAACAGGCTCCCGCTGTTCCTCCCCCTCGCTACTGCCAGACTCCAGAAGCTCCGGAGGCACCACTCCCAGATAGTCCTGACCCCATCCGCATCGGATGCAGGAGCCTCATCCGAGTCTTCTCCAGACTCCCTGACTGGTCTCCTTTCTTCCTCACTGTCCGATTCCGCTGCCGTCTTCACCGGGTGCCGGCAAACCACAACAGAGAACCGGGCAGAGAACCGGTTGCTGAAATTTTGTGTGTTACCTGATGGTAACCTGCCCTTTGAGCCGAGTGCAGGGCAGAAATATTCTGCCACTGGTGGGTGTGGAGTTGTGTTAGAAGTTCAGCTAAAAATAAACGGCACGCACATTCCCGCCGCGTCAGCCTCCCAAATTAAAAATATAACCGTTTCTAGCACTTCGCTGTGCTAGCATCAAAAAAACCCCGACAAACTTCTCTATAGAACTTCTCTTCGTCATAAGCACAGGCAGTCCTCCACTTAATGGCCACAATAGAGGCCAGAATTTCCTTTACTAAGCAAAACCGTTATTAAGTGAGTGTTGCCCCGTTTTAGCTTCCTTAAGCCAATCACCACAGTTGTTAAGTGAAAGGCGTCCTCCACCAACCATCCAACTCCATTGGGGGGGGAGGGAAGCCCGGTTCACTTAACAACCATGTTACTAAGTTAACAATTGCAGTGATTCACTTAACGGCGGCAAGAAAGGACCGCAAAATGGGGCAAACCTCACTTAATAAACGTCTCGCTTAACAACAAAAATGTTGGTCACACGTTGAGAACTTACCTATATTTAGTGACAACGAATAGGGGATAGAAACATATATGGAAATAAAAGTGGTGACCCCTTTTCCCTCCACCCCCTGAAATTTCTCCTTGGGGGTCTAAGGGTTCTAGATTGAGAAGCCCGTATCAATGGACTTTCCAGAGTAGAGAATAACAGAGCCGGAAGGGACCTTGGAGGTCCTCTAGTCCAACCCCCTGCTCAGTGCAGGAAACTATCTCCCATTTCAGACAACTGGCTGTCCAGTCTCCCCTTAAAATCCTCCAGTGATGGAGCACCCACAACTTCTGGTGGCAAGCCGTTCCACTGGGTTAATTGTTCTAACTGTCAGGAAATTTCTCCTTAGTTCTGGCTTGGATATTTCCTTGATAAATAACAGAATCATAGAGTTGGAAGGGACTTTGGAGGTCTGCTAGTCCAACCCCCTGGTCAAGCAGGAGACCTTATACCACTTCGGACCAATTGTGGTCCAATCTCTTCTTGAAAACCTCCCGTGATAGAGTGCCCCCAACTTCTGGTGGCAAGCTGTTCCACTGGGTTAATTGTCCTCACTGTCAGGAAATTTCTCCTTAGTTCCAGGTTGCTTCTCTCCTTGATAAGTTTCTATCCTTTGCTTCTTGTCCTGCCTTCAGGGGCTTTGGGGAATAGGTTGACACACATCCCCTCTTCTTTGTAGCAGCCCCTTAGACATTGGAAGATCTGCCCCTAATTCTTTTCTCTGGTAGACCAGACGTACCCAGTTCTTAATTCAGATTTATTTTGACCAGAGGTGGGCTTCAAATAGTTTAACAACCGGTTCTCTGCACGGTTGCTGGGTGGGTGTGGCCATGGTGGGCGTGGCCTAGTCGGCCTTCTGCACCCTGGTTGCAAAAACAGGCTGCAGGGGGGCATTTTCAAAATTGGCCTCCCCTGGACTCCGGAGGCTCTCTGGAGCAGTGGTCAACAGCCAGTGGGCTGGGGACCACTGGTGGTCCATGAGAAAATTTTGGTGGTCCGCAGAGAAATGTCCCCCCCCAAACAATTTAATCCAGGTTGCGTGGGAACACATGGTTGCGCCGCCCGCATGGCCCGCGGGAACACAAGACTTGCGTCGCTTGCATTGCGAACACCACGAAGTAGTGAGGGGAGTGGGGGAAGGGCAGAGAGGGGGAACTTGCCCCACACACCTGGCCTGGCCACCGGGCTGCCTCTTTCTGCTTCTTCTGCTTTTGCTGCAGGCAAAGAAAGCAGCCAAAGTCTTTCTTTCTCTCCCCCAAACTCCGCCAGAAATGAGTCTTTGGGACCCCGCAAGGCCTCCTGTTCCAAGAGGCTGCAAAGACTCATTTCTGGCAGAGTTTGGGGGAGAGAAAGAAAGACTTCTGCGGCTCCTGCTGCTTTCCTTGCATGAAGCCAAAAGTCTCTCTCTCTCCCCCTGAGAATGGAGCTGGAGACGGTATCCTGCCATCCCAAATAAAGAACGATCGATCGGTAGGAAAACGGGGTGGGGGATTTTCCTGCAGACTTTTTGGGGGATTTTCCCAGAGTGTCTGGTCCACGGGATTTAAAATTATGAGTTTGGTGGTCCCTGAGGTCCAAAAGGTTAGCGACCCCTGCTCTGGAGGCCGTTTCCAGCCTTCTGGAACTTCTGGGAGGCCCGTTTTTCGCCCTCCCCGAGCCTCCACATGGACCCTACACTTATCTGCAATCCAAAACATGCCATGTGGGGACTCCTGGGAGGAGTGGGTGAGGCCAGCCCAGGGTAGGATTTGCCGGTTCACCGAACTGGCCATAAGTTTAACAACCAGTTCGCCTGAACCACTGCGAACCGGTAGCAGCCCACTCTTAATTTTGACCCTTCTTTTGTCCTAGTGGGGCCCTTTCATCCGTCTGAAGACAGCTGGACTGCCCAATCATCGCACCATGAACCCATGCCCAGTTTACGACAAGAAGAACGATGTCATCTTCCTCTTCTTCATCTGCGTCAGGGATGGCATTTCGGAACAGCATCAGCTTAGGACGGGGAGAAATGCCGTCCGACTGGGCTACATCTCCAGCGACAATGGCAGCCGCACCTGGAGCTCAATGACCGACCTGACCGAGCAGGTGATGGGTAACGCCGAGGCGCAGAAATGGGCGACTTTTGCCGTGGGACCCGGCCACGGAGTGCAGCTGAGTTCGGGGCGCCTGGTGATCCCAGCTTACGCCTACTACATCCACAAGTCGTGGTTTGGGTACTCCTTCCCGTGGTGGATCAAACCCCATTGCTTCAGCTTCTACAGCGACGACGGCGGGCAAACTTGGGCCCGGAGTGAGCTCCTCAAAGCCCTGAAGACCACCGAGTGCCAGATGGCCGAAGTGACCTGCAAGGACAACAGGCAAGTGCTATACTGCAACGCCCGAAGTTTGCACAAATTCCGAGCCGAGGCCTACAGCGCGGACGATGGATGCCGGTTTCCAGACCACGCCCTTTGCAAACGGTTGTGTGAACTGCCCTCGGGGTGTCAAGGGAGCGTTGTGAGTTTCTTCCCCTCGGATCCGGGCCACAAGAAGGACCCCAACGCCTCAACCTCTGAGACGGATGCGTCTCCATCATCTGCTTCGCCCGACTGTCCCAAGTCGTGGTTGATGTTCTCCCATCCCACCAGCAGGAAGAAGCGGGTGGATCTGGGGATCTACCTGAATCCTTCCCCAATGGAGCAGAGCAGGTGGACGTCCCCTTGGGTCTTAAATAAAGGACCCAGCGGGTACTCGGATCTGGCTGTTTGTGAAGACGAGGAGCCACTCGCCTTCGGCTGCTTGTTTGAGTGTGGAGAGGCCGAGGCAAATGAGGGTATCGCGTTCTGCCTCTTCACCCACCAGGAGCTCCTGAGAAACGTGAAAATATGAGGGCCAGTCCGTCTGAGGCCACGTCTCCTTCAACAAAGGAGCTCTCCAAATTCTGAGGGTGGTTCTGTGCTTGGCATCGGACTGGGAAGGTCCTACAGGCCGTTCCTTGTCTCACATCTGCTGGCTTTTAATTTATAACAGAATCACAGAGTTGGGAAGGCCCTCAGAGGTCTTCTAGTCCAGCCCGCTGTTCATGCAGGAGATCCTATATCATTTCAGACGATTGGTCGTCCAATCTCTTCTTGAACACCTCCACAACGTTGGGTGGCAAGCAGTTCCACTGATTAATTCTTCTCACGGTCAGGAAATTCCTCCTTCGTTCCAGGTTGCTTCTCTCCCTGATTACTTTCCATCCGTTGTTTTCTTGTCCTGCCTTCGGGGGCTTTGGAGAATAGCTTGACCCCCCTCTTCTCTGTGGAAATCCCTCAAATATTGGAAGACTGCTATCGTGCCAACCTTAGCCTTTTTTCTTCATTAAACAAAATAACAATTGGAAGGGACCTTGGAGGTCTTCTATCTAGGCCAACCTCCTGCTCAAGCGGACCTTATGTGACGCCCCTCCTGCGCGAGCTGCATTGGTTGCCGGTGGCCTCTCGGGTGCGCTTTAAGATTGCAGTGTTAACTTTTAAAGCGCTCCATGGCATCGGACCAGGATATTTACAAGACCGCATTCTGCCATTTTCCTCTCACCATCCGGTGCGCTCCCACAGGGAGGATCTCCTGCGGGTCCCATCGGCATCTATGTGCCGGCTGGTGACCCCGGGGAATAGGGCCTTCTCTGTGGGGGCGTCTGCTCTCTGGAATGGGTTGCCCCCGGAGTTACGGACAGCCACGGACCTGGGGACCTTCAGGCGTGCCTTGAAAACCTGGCTCTTTGACCAGGCCGGCTTGGGCTGATTTTAGACTTGGGTGTTTTACTTTTTATATTAAATTTTAGGGTTTTAGGGAGGGGTTTTAATTGTTTTCAGCCAGGGCCTTTAATTTAATTTAGTTTTAACTTTTCACATATTTATTGTTTTAATTGTATGGCTGTGCACCGCTCCGAGTCCTTCGGGAGAGGAACGGTATATAAATTATTATTATTATTATTATTATTATTATTATTATTATTATTATTATTATTATTATTATTATTATTATTATTATTATTATATCATTTGATAGAAATGGCTGTCGGGTGTCTTCTTAAAAGCCTTCAGTGATGGAGCCTCCACAATTTCTGGAGATACGCCGTTCCACTGATTAATTGTCAGGAAATTTCTCCTTCTTTCTAGGTGGCTTCTCTCCTTGCTTAGTTTCCATCCCTTTGCTTCTCGTCCTGCCTTCGGGTGCTTTGGAGAGCAAGTGGATCCCCTCTTTTCTGTGGAAGTGTTGGGATTTACAGCAAATGGTTAAATAGTACTGCTTGTAGCATACAGAAAATATAGTTGCATTGAATATATGAATTTGCACATCCTATGACAAACCACATTCTTTGCTGAGCTTGTACACCTGCTGTCTATGCAGAAACGCAAACCAAAGAGCCTGCCCGGATAACTCCGGACATGAGAGAATGGCAAATCACATCCTATGCCAGTAGCTATGCTCTATAGAAAGCATTGACCTACTTATTATTCTGCCCTGCAACAGATATGTAACTACTTATGAGAAAGTACGTATAATTCCCTATGCATGTAACCAATGTACTGATACTTGCTCCCTCCCCTATGTATGTTGCCAAATAAAAGAGAGGCTCAGAACACGCCCTGGGTCCACTCGTCCTGAGGAAAACCTGTGTGTTGTCTTCACTTGCCGGTCAAGATTCATGAGTGACCCACCCGGTTTGTGGCATAATTAATTGGAATGCCGCAAATGGTGACTCCGACGTGATAAGCGTCTCGATGTGTTTCTGCGGGAGGCGGCCCTGACAACCTATATGAGTCTTTGGCTGCTGGCGGAAAGCGTCTCGGACCACCCATACCTACCAACGGGAAAATTGTGCACACTCATCCACGATTGGAGCTCAAGTAAGTATGGGGGGAAAACTCTCTCAACAACAGGTGCTACACCTAAACGAACTGAGGGAGTTAACCGAATCTTCAAAAAGATATGCTTCAAGAGAGGGTAAATCACTCCCTCGATTGAAACATAATGATTTAATTGGCCTTCTGACACACATTTGGCAACATTTCCCATCATATCCAATGCAAGGAAATTATAAAATAAGTACATGGACAAAATTGGGAGAAAGTCTCCATTCGGCTCCTAGAGCCCCGATGCACGTTTTAACCACATGGCGTGCAGTCATGGAATGTTTAGTGATTCATCATAAATTTGCCAAACAATCACTAACGGATTCTGCGCCTCCTCCGTATGAATCCACAAAACAGGAAAAGGAAATCCTCAATCCTGTTTTGCAGAACTCTGAAAAAATCACTCCAAATGCTCCAAAACCAGACCCACAACACCGAGGAGGTCAAATAGTTAAAGCAATACAAGTTGCACAACAATCAGGGCAACTTGAAACTGAGGATTTAGAAACGTGTGCTATGTTTCCGGTCACTTAGGACCCAGCTGGAGCCGCTGCAGGAGTGGCTGTTAGACCGATTCATCAACATGTTAATTATAAACAAATTAAAGAGATAAAGGGAGCAGTTAAAGATTATGGACTTCAATCTCGCTATGTTTTGGGTTTACTCTCTTCGCTTTATTCTGCTAGTGTTGAGATGTTACTTGCAGATTGGCAGTCGCTTTTTGGCATGATTTTGACTCCCGCCCAATATGTAGTTTGGAATTCGGAATATGGCAAACAAATTACCATTGCTGTCAATGCAGGACTCCCTCAAAACGTCACTGTAGACGATTTGATGGGAACCGGCACAAGGACAGCCATAGCTCAACAAACTCTTTCTGACAGAGCTGCCTTTCCCATTATAAAAGATGCTGCTTTCGCTGCTCTACGGAAAGTAGATGACAATCAAGGCATCCCATTGCAAACTTTTTCAAAAATTATCCAAACCTCTGCTGAAGACTATGCCTCCTTTATTAATCGTCTTCAGATTGCTTTGGAACGCCAAATTGATAATATAGACGCTAGAGGTGAACTAATGATGAAATTGGCTTATGAAAATGCTAATTCGGATTGCCAAAAGGTCCTCCCCCAGGGCATGCTCAATAGCCCCACCATGTGCCAGTATTATGTTTCTCAGGTGCTGCTACCATACAGGACCCGCTACCCAACCTTTCTGATTTACCATTACATGGATGATATCCTGGTTGCAGCCCCAGGCCCTAAAGGCACAGCCTTAAAAACATTACCTCATCTCAGACACCTTTTGCAACAGGGGGGACTTCACATTGCTCCTGACAAGGTGCAAGTTTCCCCCCCTTTTCAGTATTTAGGACACAAAGTGCTTACATCACATGCTTTACCCAATACACCCCACATTACGCTGCCTCCCAAACCCTCACTCTTGCAACTACAACAATATTTGGGATCCATCAATTGGATCAGACCCTACTTAGGCCTTTCCACCGCACAACTGTCACCCTTGTTTACTGCCCTTACTAAAGGAAAACATCCATCTGACATAATTCCTCTACAAAAGGATCAATTAGATGCCTTACACCTCATTAATCAGGCCCTACTCACAAAATGGGTGGACAGAATGGTAGAAAATGTACCTTTTGTATTGCTAATTTTCAACACCACCATGCTGCCCACTGCAGCAGTGGCTCAAGTAACACCTTCCTTGATAATTCTTGAATGGATCCACCTATCCCACACACCTCGTGCAACACTTACTACCAAACCTGCCTTGTTTGCTTCTCTCATCACCAAAGGCCGGCTACGGTCCAGGGCCCTAGCTGGTATTGAACCTTCTGTCATTTACCTTCCTTGCTCCCTCTCCACATGGGAGTCACTGCTCGCTGTCAGCGACCACCTTCAGTTCGCCCTAGCTGACTGGCCTGGTGTTGTCTCTTGCCATCCACCACCAGACCCTCGCATACAACTTCTCAAAACCATCCCTTTCACTTGGCAAACTCAGATGTCTCCCCTTCCCATTCATGATGCAATCACCGTCTTTGCTGATGGCAACAAAAAATATGGTGCATGTGCCTGGCAAGTTGATGGCCAATGGCACACCAAAATTACTCCTCCACAGTCCTCCGCCCAAAGGGCAGAACTTTATGCTTCTATTCTTGCCTTTGAGGCCTTTCCTCACCAATCCTTTAACCTTATTCTTGACAGTCTTTATGTTTCTCAAATTATTTCCTCCATCTATCAGGCCTATCTATCTCCCTCTATCGAACCAACTCTCTTATCCTTGTTTCTATCCCTGCAACACCTTATTTCCCAAAGAACCCACTCTTTTCACGTTGCACACATTCGTAGTCATCAACCGTTCCCTGGCATCCTCCAGGAAGGGAATGATGTGGCCGACGCTGCGGCCGCGGCTGCATCTTCCTCCCTATTCACTCTTGCCCCCTCCTCTCCCACTCCGTGGGAAAGCCATTCATATTTTCACCAGAACAAAAAAGCGCTTATTAGGCAGTTCAAAATTTCAGCTACAGAGGCTGCCGCAATTTTGCAACAATGCCCTATCTGTAGTAAACAAGCACACTCTGTGCCCATGGGAGTCAACCCCAGGGGGACAGAGTGCAACCAAATTTGGCAAATGGATGTCACTCAATATGCTTCCTTTGCCCCTTGGAAATATATTCATGTTTCCATTGACACTTATTCTGGCTTCATCATGGCCACCCCACAAAGGGGTGAGGCCACTAAACATGTAATCAATCATTGTATTCGCACCTTTGCATCGTTGGGACGCCCAAATGAACTCAAAACAGACAATGGTCCGGCTTACACCAGTACAATTTTTGCAGATTTTTGCAAAAAATGGGACATTGTCCACAAGTTTGGCATTCCTTACAACAGCCAAGGACAGGCTCTAGTAGAACGTGCGAACCAGACCTTGAAGCACGCTCTAGACAGATATATTGGCACACAGGGAAAAGTACCCCCTAGCCTCCCAGCCGTGCAAGATACTCTTAATCTTTGTCTATATACTCTTAACTTTTTGAATCTGACGGGCCAACCACCCAGCTGTGCTGCTGCTCGCCATTTCGCTGCCTCACCTGCTCCTGTGGACCACCGACCACTTGTCTACTATCGTTGCTTACCAGATCCAACCTGGCAAGGACCAGCTGGCCTTATCACCTGGGGTAGGGGATACGCTGCTATTCAACTTCCTGATCGCGTTCTTTGGGTCCCTGGTCGATGTGTGCGTCCCTATCACGAGAAGACAGGTAACCAACAGATCACTTGACTTTTGTGACGACCGCCGTTTGAGACAACCACCGCGTTCACATGTGCTGGTTCTGTCCCTGCCTTTGTGGTTGTTGCTGCTGCAGCCACTGCTGTGATTGCTGTCCCATCTGCGATTGCAACATTGAATGCGACATTGTGGTCATTGAAGACCTCCTGGAGTGCTTTTTAGTTTCCAACACCCACCACCCTCCCTACTATAACCTGGTGCCCTCCCCTACGGTCGTTCAGGCTCTTCAATATGTGGTTTCTCTTTACTATGCTGACCTCCCTGATGGCGCCCACAATTCTTCACCTACTGGCACAGGCACGCGCCCTTCTGAGTGAACAGCGCCCTGCCACTTTCCTCGACCCCCACAATCCTCATCAACCCCAAAACTTAACATGGGTGGTGTTGGATGTACATGAAGATGTCCTGAATTCCACTACGTCCATAGCAGTGCCAGGATCTTGGTTTCCTGATTTGTACTTTGACTTTGGCGTAATGATGGACACCGTCACTAGCCCTAACAAGCCAGGTATGAACAACTACCAAGCGATGAGGCGACAGCCCCTGTATGTCTGCCCTGGCCATAAAAAGGAAACAACACATTTGAAAAAGTGTGGGGGACCGAGATCCTATTTCTGTGCATCCTGGGACTGTATCTCCACTGGACAAATATGGTGGGACCCTCCCATCAAGAACGATTTCATTGAGCTTCAACGGACTGGTCCAAAATGGTTTGACTGCTACCTAAAAAAAAGGGGGAGGATGGGAACCATGCAACCCGGTAAAAATTTCGTTCACCATTTACGGGAAAAAGTACAAGAAGTGGCAGACAGGGGTCACTTGGGGTGGCCGGTCTACGATCTTAGCGGAGATCCAGGGAACATCTTTACCATAAAATTAATACAAACCCCCATAAAGCCCTTGATACCTGTAGGCCCCAATAATGTTTTAACCAATCGCAAGGTGCCACCCCCGCAACCCACCTATACTCCTGGGAAAATTTCACTCGCTCCTACTGGTTATTCTTCCTCTCCCTCCCAGAGCCACCCTGGGAACCCTCTTTGGGATATTATCTTTGCCACCTACCAACTGGTAAATACCACCCATCCTAATCTTACTACAGCTTGCTGGTTTTGCTACAATGTTCAACCCCCATATTACGAGGCTGTAGGGCTTGTCTCTCCATACAACACCTCTTTGAATGACAAGGCATGTAGATGGAGACATGGCTCACAAACACTGCAATCTATCTCAGGTAAAGGAACCTGCATTGGACTGGTACCCACACGTTATCAACAGTATTGCAACACAACATATAGTACAATTGACACGACACTCTTTTACATACCACCTATAGAAGGGTGGTGGGCCTGCTCTACAGGCCTTACAGCCTGTGCCCACGGCCATGTGATAAACACCAAAGGCTTCTGCATCATGGTCCAGGTCATACCACGCATCTACATCTACACAGAAGAGGAACTTTATAACACCTATTCAGGGTCAGCATCCATCAGACACAAGCGAGAACCCATCTCCACCCTCACCATAGCTCTTATGGTAGGGCTCGGCCTCACTGGAGCAGGAACTGGAATAGCTTCCTTCGCCCATCAGTATACCCAATACCACAATCTTAGGGCAGCTATCGATGAAGACTTAGAGAGAATAGAGGCTTCCCTTTCTCACTTGCAAACATCTCTCACCTCCCTCTCAGAAGTAGTCTTGCAAAATAGACGAGGACTAAACTTACTTTTTCTAAAAGAAGGGGGGTTATGTGTGGCTTTAAGAGAAGAATGTTGTTTTTATGCAGATCACTCTGGCATAGTACAGGACTCCATGACCAAACTAAGGGAGGGTTTGAACAAACGTAAAAAGGAAAGGGAAGATCTAGGATGGTCTGGAACATGGCACAATCTTTCCCCTTGGCTTACCACCCTGTTAAGTGCTTCTACAGGACCAATAATTTTGCTTATATTAATGTGCACACTTGGTCCATGTTTGTTTAATCGCTTTTCTTCATTTATCACAAGTAAAATAGATTCATTACAGACCATGCTGTTGCAACCCCAGAATACCCCCTGGGACCTTGAAAGCAGGGGGACCTACCAACCCGTGTCGCAGGAGGATGTGTCAAATTTTTCCATCACGAACGAAGAGGATGAGTCTGTCCTTTAGCTCATTTTTATCAACCATCGAGACATCCCCTCAGACAACACCAGGATAAGGTCAGCAGGCACAGGCCGAGTCGGAAGACTTGACCTTGTGTCCAGTGGTTGGCGAGTGACAGTGTATCTCAGACTCGGAGGAGTCTGGGCCACACTCCGACTCCACCAGCCACAGCCTTTCCATTTGAATAAAAAAGAAAGGAGGAGATGTTGGGATTTACAGCAAATGGTTAAATAGTACTGCTTGTAGCATATAGAAAATATAGTTGCATTGAATAAATGAATTTGCACATCCTATGACAAACCACATTCTTTGCTGAGCTTGTACACCTGCTGTCTATGCAGAAACGCAAACCAAAGAGGCTGCCCGGATAACTCCGGACATGAGAGAATGGCAAATCACATCCTATGCCAGTAGCTATGCTCTATAGAAAGCATTGACCTACTTATTATTCTGCCCTGCAACAGATATGTAACTACTTATGAGAAAGTACGTATAATTCCCTATGCATGTAACCAATGTACTGATACTTGCTCCCTCCCCTATGTATGTTGCCAAATAAAAGAGAGGCTCAGAACATGCCCTGGGTCCACTCGTCCTGAGGAAAACCTGTGTGTTGTCTTCACTTGCCGGTCAAGATTCATGAGTGACCCACCCGGTTTGTGGCATAATTAATTGGAATGCCGCATGGAAGCCCCTCAAATATTGGAACACTCCTTTTCAGGAATGCCCAACCAAGCAGCCAACTTCTCCTCTTCTACAGAAGACCAAGTGCCTCCTACTTTGGTAGACTTCGTTGGATGCATTCAACTGGTCAACAATGAAAGACCAGCTGTTAGGATTTTACTGAAGGATTTGCAGCTCGGGTGGGATTTGCATTTTGGTTACAAGTAGTCTTCGACTTATGTCTGGTCACTTACCATTCAGAGTTATGACAGACCCCCCAAAAAGGTACTTACGACACAGATTTATTGCGTGGCACAGATTTAATGCCATGATTATGTGACCCCCATTGTGGATGCTCACATGTAAAGCTATTTGCAGCCTTAAAACACATGGGAGATTCTCCACACCCATTTGCACTACTCAGGGGACCCTGAGAGGTCACAGATAAACCTCCAAGTGGCCTCAATGACCCTCTCAAAGGATGCAAATGACCAGCTGTCTGCAAGGAATATCAACCTTTCTCTTCCCCACCATCCAGTCAGAGCTGAAGAAGCTTCTCAGATGAGAAGAGAAATGTCTTCAAAAAAGAACAGAAACTCCAGTTGCCTCTTGGAAAAAAAAGCACCTTTGGGACAACCGCCAGAAGATTGCTGTCAGGATTCCGGCAGTTGCCCTCATTAAATCATGAGTCTCGAGCCAAGCTTCAAAAATTTGAAAGAATTTATTAGGAGCGAACATGTCGGCATGACCTGGATGAAGCTGATTCTGAGACATATAATTTGCTGACACCCTTGACCCTGGTTTTCCTCCCCACCCGTCTGGGTGTGTCATAATTCATATTCCCCAACTGAAACACCGTTCACAGCCAAGAGTCATGAATCACATTCTCCAATTAGAGATTTGCAGAGGCAGAAATTCTGGTCGCTTGGTTATAATCTTTGCAAGATATGAATGGAATGCACTTTCAGTTCCAAACTGCTTCAATGCTCTTTCTAATTTCTCCTCTTCCCCCCCCACTCTGTTCATGGCAACCCTAAAGCAGGCATAGAAATGTTTTAGGAGTTTCAAAATAGCTATGTTAATGAGTGCATTTGTATATTTAATTTTGCTCGAAGAAGGGATACGAATGGTTTATTGTAATGTGTAATCTCCAGGCTTCAGGAAATCTGTTGTTTGTAATTATGGTGAGGTTTGGAATAGGAAACAGAATTTTCCCACAGTGTAAAAGTAACATTCAATGTAATGTAAAGGGTTTTTTTTTTTCTTTAGCAAATACTAGAAATAGTGCAAAATAAAAATCATGAAATTCAATTTATTCATAGTAAAATTTTATACTGAAAAAAAATGTTTTATGAGTTGACAATTACATTTTACAACACTTTTGCTGAAAAGAGAGACAGAGACAGAGAGAGAGAGACAGATAGACAGATACAGTGGATGGATAGGTAGGTAGGTAGCAGACAGACAGACACATGATAGGGAAGGAAAGGAAAGGAAAGGAAGGATTATTTATTGGCCAAGTGGTGATTGGACACACAAGCAACTTGTCTCTGGCGCATAAGCTCTCAGTGTCCATACAAGAGAAATCATGATCATAATCATAAATATATTTAAATATTTATAAATAAATATTTATCTTTATAAAATACAATCATCATAAATCATAGGATACCACACTCACTGATTAGTCATAAAGATGCTAAAGGAATAGGTAATAGGAAGGATGAAAAGGATAACAGTAATAAAGCTCTTACTATATGGTTTGATATCCTAGGGCCATGGCCCACTACCGGCTGTTTGGAACTGGGCTGTGCAAGCACGTGTGTGCGCAAAGTTCCATTCGGTGGTGCGCGAAGCTTTACTCTCATGAGAAGTTCTATTCGCGTGAACAGAGGGTGTTTGTGCTCACACAGAACCATGCATGCTTGCACCCGCATCTGCCATTCACACCACACCATCCCCTCTCCCCCTCCCCTCCCCACGCTAGACCGCCAAGCCAAAAACGTTGGGGACTACCACAGACAGTGCTGTGGGAATTAAGTGTTCCGCAGAGTGACGGCGCTGGTGGAAAAAGCTGTCTTCGTGCCTAGCTGTTTTGGTGTGCAATGCCCTATAGAAATTAAAAATTAAAACAAGTTAAGTTGATGGCCAGGATGTGAGGAGTCTGCAGATAGCGCCACCCACCCCTTTTTGGCTCCTGCAGGAGACAGGTCCTCAACGGAAGGCAGGCTGGTTGCAATTGGTTTACCTTGGTGACTTTATTTTTAGCCTGATTCACCTTATCTTAATGGCTCTACTTAAGTGTTTCTGTGGTCAGTACTTTTGTAACAGCAGGCTGCTCTGAGTTTTCCTTTCAGCTGGTGCTTCTTGGTTTTCTTAAAGGGCTGGCTTAAGTCTTTTGGCACTGCTTTAATGGTTCCTGGCACTGTCCTTTGGTGTGCACTCCCCACAATACATTGTAACAGCAATTCTGCAGTTCTAACTATCCGTTGAAATCTGTGCCCGCCTTGTTCGATTGTTGGGCCAAACATAATTTAAAAGCATAATTAATAAAAGTACCAATTTATAATTTTATACATTTTCCAGACCTCCAACCCAGAAAGATTGGCGAACTCTGATCTAAGCGTACCCAAGACTTAATTTTGCTTTGGGGCAAGTTTGCTATTCTCTTATTTCACAGAAATAGTAAGCCACCCAGCGTTACCCTGTGGTAATCGTCTCACTGAGCAGCAGAAATGTCGGGCTCAATTGTGGTCGTAAGTGGAGGACTACCTATATTTAAATTCTTCAGTAGATTCCTAAATATGCACAATGTTTGTGGCCAAGGGAGGGGGTCTAAATATATTGCAAATATATGTTTGTTTGTGGGGTGATGTACGAATGGAACGCTTGGTAGAGTTTATGAAGGATCAGATGATGGAATGTATGTACAGATGAGGCGCTGGGGGGGTCAGAGGAAGGGTCATATGTGGAGATAGGCAATAGGTGTGGTTGTAACGGACATGAGAATGAGGAATATGAATTCTAACAAAATACTCTTGTCTTCTTTTGTCTTAAAACAAACAATTGAACTGCTTCTATTCCTTTCCTCTTCTCTGCAATATACCGTGTTTACCCAAAAATAAGTTTGGGTCTTATATTAATTTTTGCTCCAAAAGACATAATAGGGCTTATTTTCAGATTAGGTCTTATTTTGGGAAAAATACGGTTCCAAATGCATTCATCTGACTGACAATCTTAACTGGGGCTTATTTTTGGTGGGTAGGGCTTATATTACGATCATCCTGAAAAATAGCGTAAAATTTTTCCCATTAAGCCAGTGGGTAATCAAGCCCAAAAGCTTTCTCACCAAGATCCTAAATTATCAATTTTCAAATCCAAGGCCAAATTGTGTAGAAATATTAAGCTGGTGCTGGATGGTTCATGACCCATCAAACAAATTAAAACAATATAAAATTTGTAGAATAGCCTTCTTCAACGCATCCGGTGGTTTTTATTTTTATTTTATTTATTATTATATTTATATACCGCTCTTCTCCCGAAGGACTCAGGGAGGTGCCCAGCCAACTATAAGACCCCATTACAATATACAAAAGTTAAAAATAAATTAAATTAAATAATTGATCATTGATTGTTGAGATAGCTGAAGAAGTAACGTTAATTGTTTTTGCTAAATTACATGCCCCAGAGTTAATGTTAAGGTGAGCGCGAGTAGCAATTGCTGGAATACCCACTATAGACAAAGCTAGCGCTACGTATTCTGCTTTATTAAGTAAGGTTGCTTCAGAATCCCAAGTGCTATCTAGTTGTGACCCCACGTTGAGAACCATTCAAATGATAAAGTTGTTGTTTAGAAAACAAAACAGGAATCAGCCGGCTGAGGCAGCATTGCGCTTCACTAATATTAGCAGGAATATACTTAAAAATTTCTTGACCACATGTAAAAACCATCCTTGCAGTAGCCAAACATGGGCAAAGGGAAAAGAAGTCTCTTCCAAAGCTGTGCAGTTCAAAGTAGATAAGCTAATGCGATGACAGTGAGGTTTTTTACTTGAAGATGTACAATTAGCTACTTTTGTGCAAGTTATATTTATAGGGACTGCTACCATTGAGGTGTGTAAAGCATAATAGACAGCAAATCCTGAAGTTTTGATGTCGAAAGCAAATGTTCCATATATAGGTTTCAGATAAGCAAAAGACATTATTCTGTGTGATGTTAGCCAATTGCACCCATATGTTTTATTTCATTCGTTGCTCAAAGTGAGTGTTTGGGTGGAATAACAGCCATTGTTGCCAAATAACAGCTGTAAACCATCAAGCATAAACAAATGAGCCCAGATTAGACACTCTGCCATCTGTAAAGTCATATTTCTAGGATTGGATCCGGGGACTGGTATAGACATCCTTGGCTGGGTGGACACAACAAGCTGGAATCCACAAAGGTCCTGTAGGAGCAAACACAACAACACAGCACAGCCCCCTTAGTTAACTAAAACATTCGATTAATGTAAGGTAAATAGAAACATTCAATTACATTCAATTGAGGTTAGGTAAATAATAGTCTTTAAACTTTTTAAACTTTTTTAGAGACCCCTTTCCCTCCTTTTTTATTTATTTGTGGAAACAGGCCTTAAATGACCAATGAGCATGTTCCATTACGGCTATATTCCAGGTTGTACAAAATTGCAAAAAAGTCAAATATCATGTTGCAAAAAAGAGGGCTTGCCTAGTAAGTAACATCCATTTGCCAAAGTTGATGATGAAACAATCTGCTTGGCTTGATTAACTGGAATATGGCAAGCTTTTGCCAGACCTCTAGCATTTTGATGGAAAAGAGTGACTGAAAAAAACCCACTAAGGCTATAGCCTTAAGAAAGAGGCTCAGAAGGGATCAAGTGACTACGTATGTAAGAAATAAATATCTTCGGTCTTGTATTAGCTGTTGCAAAATTAAAAATAAGGTCATAGGGACAATCCTGGGCGTAATATAAGCAGCTGGAAGATTAAAAGAAGTTAACACACATAATGAGAGTCAAAAGATTAAATCAAAAGGCTGTTGAGAAAAAGTTTTGAAAGTTAAAATAGCAGGACACTTTCCAGGTATCATCATGAGGATCCTTGTAAAGACAGGAAAGGAAAAAGTCATTAAGCAAGCAAGCCAAAGTTCTTTAGTCAAACAATACAGCTTGCATAGTCAGGTAAAGGACATTGAAGAGATAAGTTTTTCTACAAATAAAATTGAAAATCAGATTTACACAACTCCACTATTGATACCTTACTGCGCTTTATCAAAATTACAAAGAAAAAGTTATTTGCAAAGCCCATCGTAAGCCTTTCATGATTTTACCGGTTGTGCTGGCAGTAGCCCTGCATTCTTCACATTCTTGTTGTAAACCCTCCAGATGGAGTCAAATTTTAGTGTCAATTCTCTGCTTTAATCAAAATATGGATTAAGAGCATGTACAGAGTGCAGCTAGTTTTTAAATTTTGATTCCCCTTGCTGAAACTGGGAGTTGAGCCATTTATATGAAGCCGCTGGGCGAGATCATCCGTGGTCTTGGAGTGAGGTGTCATCTATATGCGGATGACACCCAGTTGTACATCTCTACTCCAGACCACCCCAACGATGCTGTGGGGGCTATGTCCAAGTGCTTGGAGGCCGTGCGGGATTGGATGGGCGGGAACAGGCTTCGGCTCAACCCATCCAAGACTGAGTGGCTGTGGTTTCCGGCGCCCCGATATAGCCAGCTGACACCTTCGCTGGCTATCGGGGGGGAAGTTTTGCCCCCCGCAGAGAGGGCTCGCAACCTGGGTGTCCTCCTGGATGTACGGCTGTCGCTTGAACATCACGTTGCGGCCGTCTCCAGGGGGGCGTTTCATCAGATCCGTCGGATCTACCGGTTGCGGCCTTTCCTGGATCGGGACGCCTTG
Organism: Bungarus multicinctus; assembly: GCA_023653725.1. NCBI lineage: Eukaryota > Metazoa > Chordata > Lepidosauria > Squamata > Elapidae > Bungarus > Bungarus multicinctus. Next base: position 2,486,375 of record CM042850.1, read on the forward strand.
CGCACGGTCACTCAGGCCCTTGTCACCTCTCGCCTGGACTATTGTAATGCCCTCTACATGGGGCTCCCCGCGGGGAGCATCCGGAGACTCCAGCTGGTGCAAAATGCAGACGCGCGGATGATTATGGGGGCGTCACGTAGCGCCCATGTGACGCCTCTCCTGCGCGAGCTGCATTGGCTTGCCGGTGGCTCTCCGGGTTCGCTTTAAGGTTCTAGTTTTGACCTTTAGGGCGACCCATGGCATGGGACCAGGTTACCTCCAGGACCGCATTCTGCCAGTGATCTCCAACAGGCCGGTGCGTTCCCACAGAGAGGGTCTGCTCCGGGTGCCGTCGGCCGCTATGTGTCGTCTGGCGGCGCCGAGGTGTAGGGCCTTCTCTGTGGGTGCCCCCGCCCTCTGGAATACTCTGCCACCGGAGCTCCGTACCGGCATGGACCTGAGGGCCTTCAGGCGTGCGTTGAAGACCTGGCTCTTTGAGCAGGCCGGCCTGGGCTGAGATAATTGGTTTTAATTTGGTCTCCATAGCATTTAATTTTAAATTGGGGTTTTAAGGGGTGGGGGTGGGGTCTTTTTAGTCTCATTTATCAGCCGATTAATTTAATACTTTTTTAATTTTTGTATATTTGTGGGTTTTAGATGGGCTGTACACCGCCCTGAGTCCCTCAGGAGAAGGGCGGTATATAAATTTAAATAATAATAATAATAATAATAATAATAATAATAATCTTCAAAGATAATGGTTCCAGGCAATTTGCCAATGTCAGCCTATCTATCTGAGGCTTAGTGTGAAAATCGCTAAAAAATCAGGACAAGCTATGCAACCTATAAAACAGTTACTTTACAACCTCACCTTTTTTCAAGGCAAAAACTCAAAGCAGAGGGGAAAAAATTGTTAAAGTGATCAAAAGCCTCACTCTCCCCTCCCCCCCCCCCTTTTACAAAGGAAAAAATTAACAACCAGGAAAAGGGGGGGGGGGATTTTTTAAAATACACAGAAATCACATCCATCTTTTCTACTCAACATTCTTTTCACCAATAAATCATACACAATTAACGTTCAACATTAGCAAAGCGCAGCAAAGCACACACAAATAATCCTCTCTTTCCATTGTTGGAAGAAATATCCTTCTGGGTTCAGTTCCAAGTGGGGAAAAAGACACTGGAAACATGGAGGCTGCTTGGAAAGTTTAATGGTGTACAAGACCACATGGTCTGGAGCTCCAGAGTGAGAAGGAAGGATGATCACATCCTTCAAGGTGAGGAGGTCAAGAAAAAAAAACGGAGAATCCAGATGCTGAGAGACCCTTTGAAGTCTGTTCCAGACGAAGGCAAGTACGTTGGGAGCTGTGTCCCGGTGGGGTAAATATCCCTGGTCGGGCGCCATATGTGATGATCAAAGACCAGTCATTGTGCAGGGTGCCAAGATGTCTGACTTCCTGGGCAGTGTTTATTACATTGACATGGTTTTTACAAGAAGACAAAGGCAACATAGATACAGCATTTGGATTGGAAAATAAATCTCACGTGGCGAAACCTCTCAACCAATCCTTAAGATTAGTGGTGGTGTTAGTAAATGAGATCACCTGTAACATCACATCGCGGCCGTCTCCAGGGGGGCGTTTCATCAGATCCGTCGGCTCTACCGGTTGCGGCCCTTCCTGGATCGGGACGCCTTGCGCACGGTCACTCAGGCCCTTGTCACCTCTCGCCTGGACTATTGTAATGCCCTCTACATGGGGCTCCCCGTGGGGAGCACCCGGAGACTCCAGCTGGTGCAAAATGCAGGCCGCGCGGGTGATCATGGGGGCGTCGCGTAGCGCCCATGTGACGCCCTCTCCTGCGCGAGCTGCATTGGTTGCCGGTGGCTCTCCGGGTTCGCTTTTAAGGTTCTTGTTCTGACCTTTAGGGCGACCCATGGCATAGGACCAGGTTACCTGCAGGACCGCATTCTGCCAGTGATCTCCAACAGGCCGGTGCGTTCCCACAGAGAGGGTCTGCTCCGGGTGCCGTCGGCCGCTATGTGTCGTCTGGCGGCGCCGAGGGGTAGGGCCTTCTCTGTGGGTGCCCCTGCCCTCTGGAATACTCTGCCACCGGAGCTTCGCACTGACATGGACCTGAGGGCCTTCAGGCGCGCGTTGAAGACCTGGCTCTTTGAGCTGGCCGGCCTGGGCTGAGATAATGGTTTTAATTTTGGTCTCCATGGTATTTAAATTTTAAATTGGGGTTTTAAGGTGGGGGGGTGGGACCTGTTTAGTTTTTATTTATCAGCCAAATTGGTTTAATACTTTTTTAATTTTTGTATATTTGTGGGTTTTTAGATAGGCTGTACACCGCCCTGAGTCCCTTGGGAGAAGGGCGGTATATAAATTTGATTAATAAATAAATAATAAATAAAATAAATAATAAATAAATAATGTCTGGAAAGTTAGGGACTTTCCAGCCTAGCAGGTAGAGGATGAGATCATGCAGTAACAAAAGAGGCCCCCTTGGCATCTAGCACCATCCAGAGGATCTCATGACCCTATGACTATCATTAAGTGCTGTACATTATGATTCTTGATTCTTAACAAATGTTCCTTCTTTATGTATACTGAGAGTATTTACACCAAGACAAATTCCTTGTGTGTCGAATCACACTTGGCCAAGAAAGCATTCTATTCTATTATTCTATTATATGTTATGCCTGCATTATTAGGCAAAAGGGGCTGTTTGGAAGAAAAAACTCCGGGATTCGTTCCCAGCTGCCACACACCACAGAGTTGAGGAAAGAAAAGGGGAAGCAGAAGCCAGCTGCCAGAAAGTGGGATTCTTTTAATAAGAGAAGCAAAAAGTGACCTAGCTGGAGTTTTCCTAGTTGACAAGCACCTTGGGAATGTGAATCCAGGGGTGGGCTGTTACCAGGCGAACTGGTAGCTAATTTTATCATTTTTAATTACCGGTTCAGCAAACCGGCAAATGCAACCCCTGCCTGACCCCGCCCACCCTGCCCCACCCCTCCAGGAGTCTCCATGCAGCCCATTTTGGATGCCAGGTAAGTTCAAGGCCCACGTGTGTGAAAA
>CM042850.1:2489933-2527514 GCA_023653725.1 Bungarus multicinctus
GCTCGCACCCAACAATACACCATGCATGCCTTGCCACCCCCATCTGCACTTCACACACAAACCCATCCCCTCTCCCTCCCCTCCCCACGCTAGGACCGCGTCACCAACACGTTGGGGACTACCACAGACAGTGGCTGTGGGACTTACAAGTGTTCCGCAGAGTGACGGCGCGTGTGGAAAAAGCTGTTTCGTGCCCTAGCTGTTTTTGGTGATGTCCAATGCCCTATAGCTTAAAAATATACAACAGTTAAGTTGATGGCCAGGATGTCAGGATCCTGCAGATAGCGCCACCCACCCCTTTCTTGGCTCCATAAGCAGAGACCGGTACCCACGGAAGGCAGCTGTTTGCAATTGGTTTACCTTGGTGACTTGGTGGGTATTAGTTTTAGCCTGAACTTCACCTTATCATTAATGGGCTCACTTAAGCTGTTTCTGTGGTCAGTACTTATTGTGAAAGCAGTCTGCTCGGAGTTTTCCTTTACACTGGTCGTGGCTTCTTGGTTTTCTCTAAAGGCATGGCTTAAGTCTTTTGGCACGGAGGGGGGGGGGGGGGGGGCTTTATGGTTAACACTGGCACTGTACCTTTGGTATTCACTCCCACAATACATTGTACAGCATATCCTTCAGTTCTACAATAGCCCGTTTAACAACTCTGTGCCCGCCGTTGTTCGTGTTGGCCAACATAATCATATAAAAAGCCATAATCATATAAAAGTTACCATTTATCAATTTACTACATCCCCACATTTAATTTCCGACCTCCCAACCCCAAAAGAATTGGCGAAACACTGATCTAGCGTACCCAAGACTTAATTGTGCTTTGGGGCAAGTTTGCTATGGTCCATTAATTTCCAACAGAATAGTAAGACCATCCCCGCGTTGACCCTGTGGTAATCGTCTCACTGAGCAGCAGAAATGATGGGCTCAATATGGGTCGTAGTGGAAGGACTACCTATATTTAAATTCTTCAGTAGATTCCTAAATATGCACATATTTTGTGGCCAAGGAGGTGAGTCTAAATATTGCAACTATATATTTGTATTGTTGGGGTGATGTACAGTGATGACGCTTGGGTAGAGTTTATGAAGGATACAAGATGGAATGGAATGTATGATAACGATGAGGCGCTGTGGGTGTCAGAGCGGAGGGTCCTATTTGGAGATAGGCATAGGGTGTGGTGTAGTAACGGACATGAGAATTGAGGAATATGAATTCTAACAAAAAATCTCTTGGTCTTCTTTGTGTCTTAAAAACAAACAATTGAACTGGGCTTCTATTACCTTCCCGCTCTTCTCTGCAATATACCGTTTAACCCAAAAATCAGTTTTGGTCTTATATTAATTTTTGCGCTCCACAAGACATAATGAGGGCTTATTGTTCAGACCTTAGGTCTTTTTTGGGAAAAATACTGTCCACATGCATTCATCTGACGTGAAATCTTAACTGTGGGGCTTATTTTTGCGTGAAGTAGGGCTTAGCTTACGATCATCTGAAATAGCGTAAAATTTTTTCCATTAGCCGGGGTGTGGATACGAGGGTCACGCCCCAAAGCTTTCTCACCCAAGATCACATAAATTAAATCAAGTTTCAAATCCAAGGCCAATTGTGTAGAAATATTAGCTGTTGCTGGATGGTTCATAGACCCATCAAACAATTAAACACTTATTAACATGTGTAGATATCCTTCTTCAACGCATCCGGTGGTTTGTATTTTTATTGTTATTTATTTAATTATTTATTTATATACCGCTGTCAATTCTCCGAATGACTCAGGAGGCCACCAACTATAAGACCCCATACAATATACAAAGATTACAAATAAATTAAATTAGAATAATTGAATCTTGATTTGTTTGAGGAAAATGCTGAAGAAGTAACACGTTAATTGTTTTTTGTAATTACATGCCCCAGAGTTAATGTTACAAGGGTGGCGCTAGTAGCAATGCTAGGACAATACCCCCAACTAACGTAGACAAAGCTAGCCGCTACTTATTTTGCTGCTTTTATTTAAGTAAGGTTGCTTCAGAACATCCAGTGCGCTATACTAAGATTTGTGAACCCCACCTGTTAGGTAACCATCAAATGAAAAGTGGTTGTTTAGAAAACAAACAGGAATCAGCCTTCTGAGTGACAAGCATTGCGCTCACCCTAAATAACTAAGGCCCAGGAATATACTGGTAAACTTTCTTGACCACATGTAAGAACCCATCACATATGCAAGTACCGCCAACCTGGCAGGGAAACATGAAAGGCTCTTCCAAAAGCTGTGCAGTTCAAAGTAGATAAGCTAATGCGATGACAGTAGATGTGTTTTACTTAGAACGATGTAACAATTAGCTACTTTTGTGCCAAGTTATATCTCCTCAGGGACTCGCTAACCATTTAGGTTTGTACAGCATAATATACCAAGCACCATCTTAAGTTTTGATAGTCGAAAGCAAATGATTCCATAGATAGGTTTCGATACCGCAAAAGACATTAGATATCTGATGTGATGTTACGCCAACCTACTGCCACCCATCTTTTTTACATAATCCCTTTCGTTGCTCAAAGTTGAGTGTTTGCGGTGAATAACCGCCATTGATTGACCACACAATAACCAGCTGTCAAACCTCACCGCAATAAACAACTGGGAGCCCCAAGCATTAGACCACTCTGTCATCTGTAAGTCCTCATTTCTCAGGATTCTATCCCTGGACTGGTATAGCAACATCCTTGCTGGGTGTCGACCCACAATCATGACCCCACAGGAAGGTCCTGTAGGAGCAAACAAACAACACAGCACACGCCCCCCTAGTTTTAACTAACATTCGATAATGTAAGGTAATAGAAACATTCAATTACACTCAATTGAGGTTAGGTAAATAATAGTCTTTAAACTTTTTAAACTTTTTTAGAGACCCCTTTCCTCCTTTTTTTATTTATTGTGGAAACAGCCTTAAATGACCAATGAGCATGTTCCATTACGGCTATATTCCAGGTTGTACAAAATTGCAAAAAAGTCAAATATCATGTTGCAAAAAAGAGGGCTTGCCTAGTAAGTAACATCCATTTGCCAAAGTTGATGATGAAACAATCTGCTTGGCCTTGATTAACTGAATATGGCAAGCTTTTGCCAGACCTCTAGCATTTTGATGGAAAAGAGTGACTGAAAAAAACCCACTAAGGCTATAGCCTAAGAAAGAGGCCCAGAAGGGATCAAGTGACTACGTATGTAAGAAATAAATATCTTCGGTCTTGTATTAGCTGTTGCAAAATTAAAAATAAGGTCATAGGGACAATCCTGGGCGTAATATAGCAGCTTGGAAGATTAAAAGAAGTGTAACACACATAATGAGAGTCAAAGATTAAATCAAAAGGCTGTTGAGAAAAAGTTTTGAAAGTTAAAATAGCAGGACACTTTCCAGGTATCATCATGAGGATCCTTGTAAGACAGAAGGAAAAAGTCATTAAGCAAGCAAGCGCAAAGTTCTTTAGTCAAACAATACGCTTGCATAGTCAGGTAAAGGACATGAAGAGAGAAGTTTTTTCTACAAATAAATTGAAATCAGATTTACACAACTCCACTATTGATACCTACTGCGCTTTATCAAAATTACAAAGAAAAAGTTATTTGCAAAGCCCATCGTAAGCCTTTCATGATTTACCGGTTGTGCTGGCAGTAGCCCTGCATTCTTCACATTCTTGTTGTAAACCCTCCAGATGGAGTCAAATTTTAGTGTCAATTCTCTGCTTTAATCAAAATATGGATTAAGAGCATGTACAGAGTGCAGCTAGTTTTTAAATTTTGATTCCCCTTGCTGAAACTGGGAGTTGAGCCATTTATATGAAGCCGCTGGGCGAGATCATCCGTGGTCTTGGAGTGAGGTGTCATCTATATGCGGATGACACCCAGTTGTACATCTCTACTCCAGACCACCCAACGATGCTGTGGGGGCTATGTCCAAGTGCTTGGAGGCCGTGCGGGATTGGATGGGCGGGAACAGGCTTCGGCTCAACCCATCCAAGACTGAGTGGCTGTGGTTTCCGGCGCCCCGATATAGCCAGCTGACACCTTCGCTGGCTATCGGGGGGGAAGTTTTGCCCCCCGCAGAGAGGGCTCGCAACCTGGGTGTCCTCCTGGATGTACGGCTGTCGCTTGAACATCACGTTGCGGCCGTCTCCAGGGGGGCGTTTCATCAGATCCGTCGGATCTACCGGTTGCGGCCTTTCCTGGATCGGGACGCCTTGCGCACGGTCACTCAGGCCCTTGTCACCTCTCGCCTGGACTATTGTAATGCCCTCTACATGGGGCTCCCCGCGGGGAGCATCCGGAGACTCCAGCTGGTGCAAAATGCAGACGCGCGGATGATTATGGGGGCGTCACGTAGCGCCCATGTGACGCCTCTCCTGCGCGAGCTGCATTGGTTGCCGGTGGCTCTCCGGGTTCGCTTTAAGGTTCTAGTTTTGACCTTTAGGGCGACCCATGGCATGGGACCAGGTTACCTCCAGGACCGCATTCTGCCAGTGATCTCCAACAGGCCGGTGCGTCCCCACAGAGAGGGTCTGCTCCGGGTGCCGTCGGCCGCTATGTGTCGTCTGGCGGCGCCGAGGTGTAGGGCCTTCTCTGTGGGTGCCCCCGCCCTCTGGAATACTCTGCCACCGGAGCTCCGTACCGGCATGGACCTGAGGGCCTTCAGGCGTGCGTTGAAGACCTGGCTCTTTGAGCAGGCCGGCCTGGGCTGAGATAATTGGTTTTAATTTGGTCTCCATAGCTTTTAATTTTAAATTGGGGTTTTAAGGGGTGGGGGTGGGGTCTTTTTAGTCTCATTTATCAGCCGATTAATTTAATACTTTTTTAATTTTTGTATATTTGTGGGTTTTAGATGGGCTGTACACCGCCCTGAGTCCCTCAGGAGAAGGGCGGTATATAAATTTAAATAATAATAATAATAATAATAATAATAATAATAATCTTCAAAGATAATGGTTCCAGGCAATTTGCCAATGTCAGCCTATCTATCTGAGGCTTAGTGTGAAAATCGCTAAAAAATCAGGACAAGCTATGCAACCTATAAAACAGTTACTTTACAACCTCACCTTTTTTCAAGGCAAAAACTCAAAGCAGAGGGGAAAAAATTGTTAAAGTGATCAAAAGCCTCACTCTCCCCTCCCCCCCCCCTTTTACAAAGGAAAAAATTAACAACCAGGAAAAGGGGGGGGGGATTTTTTAAAATACACAGAAATCACATCCATCTTTTCTACTCAACATTCTTTTCACCAATAAATCATACACAATTAACGTTCAACATTAGCAAAGCGCAGCAAAGCACACACAAATAATCCTCTCTTTCCATTGTTGGAAGAAATATCCTTCTGGGTTCAGTTCCAAGTGGGGAAAAAGACACTGGAAACATGGAGGCTGCTTGGAAAGTTTAATGGTGTACAAGACCACATGGTCTGGAGCTCCAGAGTGAGAAGGAAGGATGATCACATCCTTCAAGGTGAGGAGGTCAAGAAAAAAAACGGAGAATCCAGATGCTGAGCGACCCTTTGAAGTCTGTTCCAGACGAAGGCAAGTACGTTGGGAGCTGTGTCCCGGTGGGGTAAATATCCCTGGTCGGGCGCCATATGTGATGATCAAAGACCAGTCATTGTGCAGGGTGCCAAGATGTCTGACTTCCTGGGCAGTGTTTATTACATTGACATGGTTTTTACAAGAAGACAAAGGCAACATAGATACAGCATTTGGATTGGAAAATAAATCTCACGTGGGCGAAACCTCTCAACCAATCCTTAAGATTAGTGGTGGTGTTAGTAAATGAGATCACCTGTAACATCACATCGCGGCCGTCTCCAGGGGGGCGTTTCATCAGATCCGTCGGCTCTACCGGTTGCGGCCCTTCCTGGATCGGGACGCCTTGCGCACGGTCACTCAGGCCCTTGTCACCTCTCGCCTGGACTATTGTAATGCCCTCTACATGGGGCTCCCCGTGGGGAGCACCCGGAGACTCCAGCTGGTGCAAAATGCGGCCGCGCGGGTGATCATGGGGGCGTCGCGTAGCGCCCATGTGACGCCTCTCCTGCGCGAGCTGCATTGGTTGCCGGTGGCTCTCCGGGTTCGCTTTAAGGTTCTTGTTCTGACCTTTAGGGCGACCCATGGCATAGGACCAGGTTACCTGCAGGACCGCATTCTGCCAGTGATCTCCAACAGGCCGGTGCGTTCCCACAGAGAGGGTCTGCTCCGGGTGCCGTCGGCCGCTATGTGTCGTCTGGCGGCGCCGAGGGGTAGGGCCTTCTCTGTGGGTGCCCCTGCCCTCTGGAATACTCTGCCACCGGAGCTTCGCACTGACACGGACCTGAGGGCCTTCAGGCGCGCGTTGAAGACCTGGCTCTTTGAGCTGGCCGGCCTGGGCTGAGATAATGGTTTTAATTTTGGTCTCCATGGTATTTAAATTTTAAATTGGGGTTTTAAGGTGGGGGGGTGGGACCTGTTTAGTTTTTATTTATCAGCCAAATTGGTTTAATACTTTTTTAATTTTTGTATATTTGTGGGTTTTTAGATAGGCTGTACACCGCCCTGAGTCCCTTGGGAGAAGGGCGGTATATAAATTTGATTAATAAATAAATAATAAATAAAATAAATAATAAATAAATAATGTCTGGAAAGTTAGGGACTTTCCAGCCTAGCAGGTAGAGGATGAGATCATGCAGTAACAAAAGAGGCCCCCTTGGCATCTAGCACCATCCAGAGGATCTCATGACCCTATGACTATCATTCAGTGCTGTACATTATGATTCTTGATTCTTAACAAATGTTCCTTCTTTATGTATACTGAGAGTATTTACACCAAGACAAATTCCTTGTGTGTCCAATCACACTTGGCCAAGAAAGCATTCTATTCTATTATTCTATTATATGTTATGCCTGCATTATTAGGCAAAAGGGGCTGTTTGGAAGAAAAAACTCCGGGATTCGTTCCCAGCTGCCACACACCACAGAGTTGAGGAAAGAAAAGGGGAAGCAGAAGCCAGCTGCCAGAAAGTGGGATTCTTTTAATAAGAGAAGCAAAAAGTGACCTAGCTGGAGTTTTCCTAGTTGACAATCACCTTGGGAATGTGAATCCAGGGGTGGGCTGCTACCAGGCGAACTGGTAGCTAATTTTATCATTTTTAATTACCGGTTCAGCAAACCGGCAAATGCAACCCCTGCCTGGCCCCGCCCACCCTGCCCCACCCCTCCAGGAGTCTCCACGCAGCCCATTTTGGATGCCAGGTAAGTTCAAGGCCCACGTGTGTGAAAAACGGGCCTTTCCAACCTCCATAGGGCCTCCGGAGCCCGGGGGAGGCTGTTTTCACCCCCTTCCCATAGAGGCTCCGGAGCCAGGAAGGGTAAAAACCATGGTGCAGGAGGCCAACTAGGCCACATCCACCATGGCCACGCCCACCCAACAAACAGGAAGATAACTGGTTGCTAATATATTTGAAGCCCACCCCTGTGTGCATCTGAGCCTTTTATGCTTCATTTCCTTTTAAAGCTCTTGCAGCTTGATGGGTTTTGATGGGTTTCTGATTGCCCTGATTTTTGTTTTCCTGGGTTAATCTTGATCCCAGGCAGGGGTGGGATTCTCCCAGTTCGCACCTATTCGCTAGAACCGATTGTTAACATCCTAAGCAGTTTGGAGAACCGGTTGTTAGAAGAAATTCCTGGTCTAATCCTGTCAGGAAGGCAGGAAGGAAACATTCTGGGGTTGCTTACAGAAACTGCCTCTCCGTTAACCCTGATTACATTCTTGGCAGGACTAGACTTCCTGTCTCAGGAACTTCTCTGGAGTTTTTTTTTCCCCTCCTTTGCTGGTCCTTTGCTTGTGTGGAGGGACCATTCAAAGTTACAGTGGCACTGAAAAAAGCGACTTATGACCCTTTTTCACACTTACGACTGTTGCAGCATCCCCACAGTCATGAAAGGCCAGGCGAGGAGATGTGTGCCTCGATGTGAGTGATATTGAGTTGGCCACATCCAGCCAATAACATGACCACCAAGCCATGTCTACCCAGTCACATGACCACCAAGCCACGCCCACCAACTAAGCCACACCCACAGAACCGGTTGTTAAAAAAATGGAATCCCACCCCTGGTCCCAGTTCTTTTGTTTTTCCTTTCCTTGGGGTTTAGTCCGGTCAGGGGCAGGAAAAAGGGAGTTTTGGTTTACCTGAGAGAGTTTATCTTTAGTCTTTAATCTATGTATACGGTGGTACCTCTACTTACGAAAGTTTCAGGTTACGAAACGCGTCTTTGAGAAAATATCGTCTCTACCTACGAATATGTTTCAAGATACGAAAGGCTTTCTTGGAAAATGGCGCGTCCGAGATGCGCTGCCATTGGTTATCTTCCTGGCATCCCATTGGCTAGGAGGGATCTGTGCGCACGCACCGCGCCGCATTCTCAGTCTCGCGCTAGCAATCCAGCAAAGCAGTAAGTAATAACGAAGAATTACAGTCTGGATTTCGAGGGCTTGGAACGGATTAGGATATTTACAGGTAAAATGCGCCTCTACTTACGAAATTTTCAGGTTACAAAACGGCTTCCGAAACGAATTAATTTCGTAAGTAGAGGTACCACTGTATACTGTATATAAAAGCAAAATACCCCTCACACATCATCACAAAATCTCCAGATCCATAAAGCCTACAAACTTGACATTTGGTAAGTATGTTCTTCTTGGCTTCTAGGGGCTCATTAAGAAAGTATTTTTTGAAATAACCATCAGAGCATTTAGAGTATTTCCTATATTATTATTATTATTATTATTATTATTATTGTTGTTGTTGTTGTTGTTGTTGTTGTTATTATCATCATCATCATTATCACGCTCTGATGCTAAGGAGTTCTGCTCCCCCTCCCCACCTGAAAAGAAATCTCTTCCAAATACAAAACACAAGCAGAGGAGTTTCAGTTTCAGAGCACCAAGCAGCTTTAGTACAGAATAGTTGAGCTAAGCCACGCCCAGGCTCCTTGCTGTCTCCTTTGCTCGCACAGCAAATACGGTTTCAGTTTCCAAACAGCTCTCAACTCTCACTAAAGCTGGACGCTAGCCAGATGAATACCCATGGATGCTGGTTGCCAGAGGCAGAATTTGTTTACCCCCTTATTTTCCGCCCCCGAAAACTAAGCCCAACCACATAGTTTCGTAGCGAAGCACACGGGGGTCGAGCTGGTTCTAAAATACGACGCGTGTGTTGCATAAGAGCGTATCAAACTGCCGGGGTGTTGCTGCACGGGAAGTGGGCAGCTCAGCTGCAAAAACCCGATGCAATTTCAACGGGGGTATCAAACGCCCGAGTTTTTACTGCCTTGGACCGTACACGAGCAGTGTGGCCGCGCACGCGCACGCGCGCCCTGGCTTTGCTTTCAATTTCCAACCTCAAGCCGTTTGGCGATGCGCTGCGAGATGAGGCTGGCGCCCGCGGGCGCCCCGGAGGGTTCCATCCCTTTCCCCCATCCCCGTAACTCCGCGGTTGCTGGGGCCGGTAGGTGGGGCCCCGTGGGAGTCCCACCTCAATCCGGTCGAGCAGGGCTGGCGTGGGTGGAGCAGAGGAACGGAGGAGAAGGAAAAAAAACGAAGAGTTCCGGCGTTGCAGATCCTCGCAAGCACCAGCGGCCGCATAACCCGCAGCGCTGTGAGTGAGGGGCGCGGAATTCCCGGGAGGAAAGGAGGGGGGGGGGAAACCCCGAGGGAGGGGAAATCCAGGGGAGGGGGGGGATTCAGGGGGAGGGGGAATGCCCGGGAGGGAGAGGGGAAGGTGGACCTCTCGCCTCCCAACCAGGAGGCTGTGAGTTCGATCCTAGTTAGAGGCTAATATTTGGAATAGACTCTTGTGCTGGGGGGGGGAGGGGGAAGGAGGGTTGGACTAGATGACCTTCAAAGTCCCTTCCAACTCTTGTTGTTCTAGGTCAGGGGGAGTAGTGGGAAAAAGGGAGGCGGGGAGAAAAGGGGAAAGAGGAATCCTGGAGGAAGGGAAATCCAAGAGGACTTGGGATTCTGGGGGAGGGGAGGGAAGGGGGGGGGAATCCCTGGGGAGGGGCGTCCTGGCGCAAGCATGACACCCCCCCCCCAATTGCAGAAAGCTGCTTTGCCCTCCTTCCATGGGGTGGAGGCCACTGCTCTCCCCCCTACCCACTCTTCCCACCCCCCCCATCCCACCATCGCTTCCCTTTCCCCATGGATGGTGGGAAGGAAAAGGGCCCGTTTGGGGTATTCTTGCTTTAGAGACACTCATGGGCCCCCTCCACATCTTCCTCTCCTCCCACATTGCTGGCAGCAATAGAATAAGCCCATTGTGTATCATCCCTCTGGGACATTTAAAATAAAAAAAAAATCTGATTAAGACACTTCTCTGACATGCAAGGGCTCGCCTTAACAACAAGAACAAAAACAGATAAATTAAAAGGCGGATGTTTGTCAACGTTGGCAACCTTAATGTTCTGCTCTTGCACAGAGGTAGATTTATAGCTGTGCAGATGCAGATAGATAACTCAACAAAGCTTCCATAACAAAGTTCATTTATTGGTACATCAGGTATCCTCATAACTCACATTTGTGACAAAGTTCCTCTTTCAATGACCAATCCTTTGTATATCTGCCTTGTACGTCGAAGACGGTTATCTCCTAACCCATCTCGTAGCGATAGAAGGAAAAGATGTTATCAGTCCATGAGTGCAGGCAAGATTGGGACTGGGATACTTGCGAGACCGCCTCCTGCCATCATCGGCCTCCCACCGACCGGTACGCTCCCATAGAGTCGGTCTCCTCGGGGTGCCGCCGGCTGGATGGCTGGCGACCCCGAGGGCGCGGGCCTTCTCATTGGGAGCACCCCCTCTCTGGAATGAATTATCTCCAGAGGTAAGGGCCGCCCCTGATCTCATGGCCTTCCGTCGGTTACTTAAAACTCACTTATTTCGGCAAGCCGGACTGGCCTAGGGGTCTTTTAAATTTTAACCTGGTTTTTAATTTCTTTTAACTTTTGTTTATATTTTTAATTAGAGCCACGCTATATTCAATTCTTTTAAATTTTAATATTGTCATGTTGTATGTTGTATATGTGTTCTGTATATGTATTTTATTGGCTGTTCACCGCCCCGAGTCCCTTTGGGGAGAGGGGGCGGTATATAAGTCTAATTAAAAAATAAATAAATAAATAAATAAATAAATAAATAAAACCTCCTTCAACCCCTCGAGGGTCAATTTAGTGGCCAATCAGGATTACAGATGTGGCCACGTGACATGAACTACATTTCCCATGATGCATTCCCTTAAGGGGACAGCTCACAATTCCTAAGTAACTAACCCATTCCCATAGACTGGCTGGGACAGCACACTTAAGAGAGGTGGACTTCCGTTGGAAGTTAAAACCCACCCCTCTCCTACAAAAACGAAATATTTTAGGATATATTGAAAAGGCAGAATGTTTCCCCTAAAAGAGAAGTAGAAACTCAGAGAGGCAGAAACTCAGCCCCTCTCCACCTATCTTTGACAACGGGCTATTAAGGCCTGGACCGGTTTATTCTACATTACAAAGATCTACCTCCTTCAGGCAGAGTCATAATAGGAATTGCCCAAAGCCCTTTTACCCAGCAAGAGTCAACCAAGCCTGGGACCTGTTGTGGGCCGGAACTGACAGCAGAGTCTGACAAGTAGTGAGGAGGTTGGAACCTGGGCCGGGTCTGGAGGCTGAGGAAGACCCGAAGGAATCTGCATTGGAGGCAGAGATGAGGCCACGGCTGGCTGGCAGTCATCAACTGCCTTCAGGTTCGGACAGCAATGAGGCAGGGTGGAGCCGGTTCCCAGACTGCGTATGCGCAGGGCTGCCAGAAGACAAGAACAATTGAGAAAGCAGGGCCAGCTCAGGAGTAAGGCCACATCTCGGAGATGATTGGCCCCTCCCATAAAAGAGGAACGAATGGGATGTGAGCTTTTGCAGGAAGCAACTAGTTCGTCTGGTCGAATGAAGGCTGGGAATGAATGCGATTCACCGTCGTGGAAATAAAAGAGGTTTTGCCGGAACTAAGGTGGTGTTTTATGAACACAAGCTCAAATTCAAAACCCAACAGAGAGCATAAAACCCAGGCACTCTCAGCATCTCTGCCCTCTTTCTGCCCAGCATCTCCAAGCCATGTGGCCTTTTCCACCATTAAACCATCTTTCCACGCAGTCACCATGTTTCCCAGTGTCTTTTTCTTCCCCACTTGGAACTGATCCCACAAGGATATTTCTTCCGAGAACTTCAACTCCCAGAATTCCGTGGCTGGCTGGAGAATTCTGGGAGTTGAAGTTCCATCGATCTTTTAAGAAGGCTAACGATGGGAAGCCCTGCTCTAAACCAGGTGGATGGAGGTTCTCTGTCATCCAGGTTACAGTTGTCCCCAGGGTGTTTTTTCAAGAGGCGACTGGACTTTCTGGTTTTTTTTGTATGAGAAGCAGAACCTCTGCAAAGAAGAAAGTCCAGTCGCCTCTTGAAAAACCCTCTTTGGGGGAACGCTGAATTACAGGAATTTTCTTCTACTGAAATGCCTGCTCCTCCTCTTTGCATTTTAGGGATCTGCCTTTGCCTAACCCAGGGGTGGGACTCAAATTTTTTAACAACCAGTTCTGTGGGTGAGTCTTAGGTGGTGAGCGTGGCTTGGTGGTCATGTGACTGGGTGGGTGTGGCCAACTCTGACCAGACTTGATGGCAGGAAATACGACTTCAGCAACAGAGTAGTCAATGTCTGGAATACTCTACCTGACTCTGTGGTTTCTTCCCCAAACCCCAAAAACTTTAACCTTAGACTGTCTACTGTTGACCTCACCCCCTTCCTAAGAGGTCTGTAGGGGGCGTGCATAAGCGCACCAATGTGCCTATCGTCCCTGTCCTATTGTTTCTTTTATATTTTATTTTTCTTATATTTATTTATTTATTTATTATTTAAATTTCTATACCGCCCCCTCTCCCAAAAAGGGACTCGGGGTGGTGTACAGCCTACTAAAAATGAAATATATACAATTTAAAAACAAATTAAATAACACGAATCTGGTCGAATCCCTTCAATTATATGTATCCATGTATTCATAATTATGTTATACTTATACCTATTATCTTGTAAGCAATTGACAAATAAATAAAAAATAAAAAATAAATAAACTCAATATCACTCACATCCAGGCACGCATCTCCTCGCCTGGCCTCTCGTGACTTTGGGGAGGCTGCAACAGTCGTAAGTGTGAAAAATGGCCATAAGTCATTTTTTTCAGGGCCATTGTAACTTTGAATGGTCACTCCACACAAGCAAAGTACCAGCAAAGGAGGAAAAAAAAACTCCAGAGAAGTTCCTGCAACAGGAAGTCTAGTCCTGCCAAGAATGTAATAAGGATTAACGGAGAGGCAGTTTCTGTAAGCAACACCAGAATGTTTCCTTCCTGCCTTCCTTACAGGATTAGGCCAGTCATTTCTTCTAACATCCGGTTCTCCGAACTGCTTAGAAGGTTAACAAACCTGCAATGGAATGTTTGTTAATAAATAAATGAAATAAAGAGAATGAGAGAATGAAACTAGGAAAGGATGGGAACATGTTATTTATTATTAATGATTTATAAAAATATAAGTGAAGGGAAATACGAAAAAAAGAATTATAAGTGAAAAGTTTATAAGTGTTCCCAAGGAAGTATGATACTCAGTTGAAAAGAAATGTTAAAGAAATTAAGATTGTTAATTAATATTAGACAGAATTGAATTGGAATGGAATGAGTGTTTTATTTACTATTGTTATATATATACAGTATATGTTTTCTTATGTTTTCGCGGGTATTTGTATGTATAGTATTTAGGTTTCTTCGGGTATTTTCCCACGTAATATTTGTGCTTTTATTATAGCAACGTTTCGGCAGAATCTCATCTGCCGTCCTCAGGCTTGTGCATTGGGTTCTTTTTAATCTTGTGTGTCAGGCTTGGCAGCCGTTTTTTGTTTGAATTTGGTGCTGGCTTCCTGCCTTATTTGAATGGTTTTTTCCCCATCTTGATTGGCTGGGAGTCTAGGTCTGTTTATATTGGTCTTCGAGTTGCTGTGTTTTCGATTGGTTGGCAACCTTGTGTTTTGTCCATTGGGGTTTCTTAGTGCAGCTTAGTTTCTTGTGAATGGCCGATAATTATTTATTAGGAAACTAGGTTTTATTTGGGTAGCTGGCTGGGGCATATTTGGGCTGGAGGTATTGGGGGGGGGGTCTGTTCTGTTTGTCTCCAGGTGTTTACCTGGATTGTGGTATAGAGATTTTTTTGTTGGTGAGTGCATATATATATATATATTCTTTAAAATACTGAAGAACATAGTGTGTATTTTAAGAATGTACCAAGCAGAATTTGATTGGAAGTTATGTACTATATTGAATGTTATAATTCTAAAGCCATAAATTGAAGCTTAAATAAGAATTGAATGGATAAAATTAAAAGATAGAATAGAATAAGAGAATAGAATGCTTTATTGGCCAAGTGTGATTGGACACACAAGGAATTTGTCTTGGTGTAAATACTCTCAGTATACATAAAGAAGGAACATTCGTTAAGAATCAAGAATCATAATGTGCAACACTTAATGATAGTTATAGGGTACAATCAACATCAAGTCATACTAGGAAACAGTCAATATAAATCGTGAGGATACAAGCAACAAAGTTACAGTCACAAGTGGGAGGAGATGGGTGATAAGGAGTGATGAGAAGATTAACAGTGATAGTAGTGTACACTTTGTAACTAGTTGAACAGTGTTGAGGGAATTATTTGTTTAGCAGAGTGATGGCTTTCGGGAAAAAACTCTCCTTGTTTCTCGTTGTTCTGGTGTGCAGGGCTCTATAGCGTCGTTTTGAGGGAAGGAGTTGAAACAGTTTATGTCCAGGATGTGAGGGGTCTGTAGATATTTTCACAGCCCTCTTTTGGACTCGTGCAGGATACAGGTCCTCCATGGAAGGCAGGTTGGTAGCCATTGTTTTTTCTGCAGTCCTCATTACTCTCTGACGTCTGTGTCTGTCCTGTTGGGTTGCAGAACCAAACCAGACAGTTATAGAGGTGCAGATGACAGATTCAGTAATTCCTCTGTAGAACTGGATCAGCAGCTCCTTGGGCACTTCGAGCTTTCTGAGTTGGCGCAGAAAGAACATTCTTTGTTGGGCTTTTTTGATGACGTTTTTGATGTTAGGTGTCCATTTTAGGTCATGTGCTATAGTAGAACCTAGAAATTTGAAGGTCTCTACGGTTGATACTGTGTTGTCTAGTATTGTAAGAGGTGGTAGTAGGGGAGGGTTTCTTCTAAAGTCTACCACCATTTCTACGGTTTTGAGTGTATTCAGTTCCAGATTGTTCCGGTTACACCACAAGGCAAGTTGTACAACTTCCTGTCTATATGCAGATTCATCGTTGTCTCGAATGAGACCAATCACTGTTATGTCATCAGCAAACTTCAGTATTTTAACAGATGGATCATTTGAGATGCAGTCATTGGTATATAGGGAGAAGAGAAGTAGAGATAGCACACAGCCTTGGGGGGACGGGGGCTGTGCTGATTGTACAGGTATCAGGTGTGATTCTGCCTAGCTTCACCTGCTGCTTCCTGTCTGTTAGGAAGCTTATGATCCACTTACAAGTGTGTTCAGGTACTACTAGTTGGTTTAGTTTACTTAGAAGAGTTTCTGGAATGATGGTATTGAATGCTGAACTGAAGTCTACAAAGATACAAAGGTGTCATACTCCAATCAGTAACTACAAGGGAAAATTTGTTTAATGATAAAAGATAATATGAAATTGAAACAGGACAGACAAAAGTATAAATATACTGATTAGAAAAACATTGAAATTTAGAAAAAGATACATAATTGAATTTAGATATGAGATAATTAAAAATAAAGTTGAGAAAACCATGGGAGGGGAAAAATTATGGAGAAAACGTTAAAATAGTAATGAGATATGGAATAGAACACAAAGATGAATATGAAATTGAGTTTGTGTCTGTATGAAGAAGTGATAACCCGGGATCATGCTATTCTCAAAAAAAGATGTTTTATTTGTATGTCTTTGTGAAAACCCAAATAAAATTTATATTAAAAAAAAAAGAATGTTAATAACCGGTTCTAGCGAATCGGTGCGAACCAGTAAAATCCCACCCCTGGCCTAACCTCACGTTGTCTCTACCTCAGGGGCTCGAAGATGGATGGACTTCAACTCCCAGAATTCCCTTGGTGGACTTCAACTCCCAGAATTCCCTTGGTGGACTTCAACTCCCAGAATTCCCTTGGTGGACTTCAACTCCCAGAATTCTCCCAGGGTGTTCTGAGAGTTGAAGTCCACCAACCTTAACCCGGTCGACAGAGCATCCCACAAGCTGAAAATTCTATTGCTGAAGGTTAGAAATGTCGGCGTGACCTGACACCTCTTTTTCCCCCCTCCTGGAATTTTCCCGCCTCCCGAAAAGATGGCTGACACTTTAGGGGTCTCTGAGAAGGTAACCGTCTTCCGCCAGAAGGGGGACCTCACTTACCGCATCCCCGCTCTGCTCTACCTGTCTTCGGAGTCGACCTTCCTGGCCTTTGCGGAGGAACGCTCTTCTCCCCGGGATGAACAAGCCAAGTTCCTGGTGATGCGACGTGGACGGAAAGAGGGCCTGTCCGTGAAGGTAACCCTGCAGCCCCAAAGCAGCCGTGATTCCCAGTTCACTACCTCGGTTTATTATACCTCCCACCTGTGCTGACCCAGCTCCCCAAATACAACAGACCCTCTGTACTTGAAGCAATGGTTTCATTATTAGCTGCGCCAGCAGCCCCGGAAAAAAATTTTTTCTCTCAACACAGGCAAACAAGTCCATCCGTCCAGGGGATGAATAGTTTTCTGTCACAACTATTCACCTCTGTTCCCTGCCTTTTATCCCAAGGGCTTAGATGGGGCTTCACTAGCAGCCATGGCTCTTCTGTCCTGAGGACCGGCCCATTGATTTCCACTGCTCTCCTCTCCTCTGCCTTCTGCATATCTGCGTGTCAGGCACGGTACCCAGCTGTTCCTCCTCTTCCTTATCCAGACCTGAAGGCTGTTGACTCTCCATCTGAGGGCTGACGGATGGCCCAGGCTTCCTCCCTCTCTCTCTCGTTCCATTCCCCCTCGGAGCTCCTGTCCCAAGGACCGGCCCATAGATTTCCACTACTCTCCTCTCCTCTGCCTTCTGTGTGTCAGGCACTGGACCCGGCTGTTCCTCCTCTTCCTCATCAGCCACCTCCACACCTGGGGGCTGTTGACTCTCCATCTGAGGGCTGATGGATGGCCCAGGCTCCGCCTCTCTCTCTCTGTCTCCCTCTCTCCCACCCTCAATCTCTCCCCCACTCCTCCCTTCTCTCCCTCCCCCCCTCTCTCCCTCCCAGTTCCATTCCCCCTCGGAGCTCCCATCCCGAGGACCGGCCCATAGATTTCCAAGCTCTCCTCTCCTCTGCCTTCTGCGCGTCAGGCACTGGACCCAGCTGTTCCTCCTCTTCCTCAGCCACCTCCACACCTGGGGGCTGTGACTCTCCATCTGAGGGCTGATGGATGGCCCAGGCTCCGCCTCTCTCTCTCTGTCTCCCTCTCTCCCACCCTCAATCTCTCCCCCACTCCTCCCTTCTCTCCCTCCCCCCCTCTCTCCCTCCCAGTTCCATTCCCCCTCGGAGCTCCCATCCCGAGGACCGGCCCATAGATTTCCAAGCTCTCCTCTCCTCTGCCTTCTGCGCGTCAGGCACTGGACCCAGCTGTTCCTCCTCTTCCTCCTCAGCCACCTCCACACCTGGGGGCTGTTGACTCTCCATCTGAGGGCTGATGGATGGCCCAGGCTCTGCCTCTCTCTCTGTCTCCCTCTCTCCCACCCTCAATCTCTCCCCCACTCCTCCCTTCTCTCCCTCCCCCCCTCTCTCCCTCCCAGTTCCATTCCCCCTCGGAGCTCCCATCCCGAGGACCGGCCCATAGATTTCCACTACTCTCCTCTCCTCTGCCTTCTGCGTGTCAGGCACTGGACCCAGCTGTTCCTCCTCTTCCTCCTCAGCCACCTCCACACCTGGGGGCTGTTGACTCTCCATCTGAGGGCTGATGGATGGCCCAGGCTCCGCCTCTCTCTCTCTGTCTCCCTCTCTCCCACCCTCAATCTCTCCCCCACTCCTCCCTTCTCTCCCTCCCCCCCTCTCTCCCTCCCAGTTCCATTCCCCCTCGGAGCTCCCATCCCGAGGACCGGCCCATAGATTTCCAAGCTCTCCTCTCCTCTGCCTTCTGCGCGTCAGGCACTGGACCCAGCTGTTCCTCCTCTTCCGCATCAGTCACCTCCAGACCGGGGGGGCTGTTGACTCTCCCTCTGAGGGCTGACGGACAGCCCAGGCTCCACCTCTGTCTCTCTCTTTCTCTCTCTGCCAGCTACATTCCCTCTTCCCCCTCGGAGTTCCTGGGTTGCCTTGATGCTGGCCCCTTCCTTTTCCTCCTCCGATTCGGCTGCTGGAGGGGCCAGCTGCCAACAGTCCACAACACCACCTTTCAGGTGAATTCAGAGCACCCCATACATTGTCTTTCTGCCCCATGTCACAGTACAGGTAATCCTCCACTTATGACCACAATTGAACCCAACATTTCCGTTGCTAAGCAAGATCATTGTTAAATGAGTTTTGCCCCCATTTTACAACCTTTCTTGCCAGAATTATTAAGTAAAGCACTGCAGTTTTTAAATTAATTGCATGGTTGTTAGGGTTGCAAAAATGGATCACGTGACCCAGGGACACAGCAACCGTCATAAGTGTGAGTCAGTTGCCAAACATCTGAATTTTGATCCTGGGGATGCTGCAAAGATCGTAATGGTGAAAACCGGTCGTAAGGCACTTTTTTCAGTGCCAGTGTAACTTTGAACAGTCACTCAACCAACTGTTGTGAGTGAGTGCCTATACCCAGCCAGTCTCCAAACTACGATATGTAGCTTAGTGTTGTGCATGAATTAGAACCTGCAGCTTGTGTACGAACTGCGACATATAGCTTCGTGTTGTGTGGTCCTTGATACTCCTCTGAAGATCGCTTGAGTTAGAATACTGTGGCTTGCTGCATAACTGAGTTTAAGACAAAACACGGTTTAGTGCAGGGGTCGGCAACCCGCGGCTCTGGAGCCACATGTGGCTCTTTCGGCCCTCTGCTGTGGCTCCCTGTTGGCTGATCCCACCACTGGCTGGATCCTCCCCTCCCAGTCACTCCTCACCTGGCCTGAGAAGGTAAGGGCAACAGTGGGGGATGGAGATTCACTCCATATTCCAGAGCAGGAGCGAAGTGCCCCTGTACTTGCCTTTGCACAGCAACAGCATTCCACCTTTGATGCGGTACATTTGCGCTCAAGGCACCTCCCGCTGCTCCTTGCCTGCCCACTGCTCTTGCAGCACCTTGCGGAGCACAATGAAGAGAGACAGAGTAAGAGAGAGAAAAAGAGAGACAGAGAAAGAAAGAGAGAGAGAGAGACAGAAAGAGAGAGAAAGATGGGCAGAGAGACAGAAAAAGAGACAGAGATAGAGAAAGGACAGAGAGAAAAAGAGAGACAAAGAAAGAGAGAGAGAGAGACAGAAAGAGAGAGAAAGATGGGCAGAGAGACAGAGAGAGAAAAAGAGAGACAGAGTAAGAAAGAGAGAGAGAGAGACAGAAGGAGAGAGAAAGATGGGCAGAGAGACAGAAAAAGAGACAGAGATAGAGAAAGGACAGAGAGAAAAAGAGACAAAGAAAGAGACAGAGAGAGACACAGAAAGAGAGAGAAAGATGGGCAAAGAGACAGAGAGAGAAAAAGAGAGACAGAGTAAGAAAGAGAGAGAGAGAGACAGAAAGAGAGAGAAAGATGGGCAGAGAGACAGAGAGAGAAAAAGAGAGACAGAGATAGAAAAAGGACAGAGAGAGAGAGTAAGAGAGAGAAAAAGAGAGACAGAGTAAGAAAGAGACAGAGAGAAAAAGAGACCCAGAGAGAGAGAGAGAGAGAAAGAGAAAGAAAAGGAGAGACACACAGAGAGAGACAGAGAGAATGAGTGAAAAGTGAACAACACACCCGAGGCTGGGTGTGGCAAGAGGCGGCTGGGATGGGAGGGGCAGGGCAAATAATTTAACAACCAGTTCTCTGACCTAAGGACCGGCTGGGTAGGCATGGCTGGGTGGTCATGTGAGATGACGTTGAGTTGGCCATGCCCACCCAGTCATACCGGTTGTTAAATCATTAGCTGGCGGTGTTTTCTGTGGGGTCCAACTGGGTCTTTGAGTGTTGAAGGTTGCCGATCCCTGGTTTAGTGCCAAAGAGCAGAAACAGATCCCAAGTCTTTTCCTTCTCTTTGCCCAAGAAAGCCGACATGATCGTCCCAGGATTTGATGGGACGGTTTCAGATCTGACCCGCTTCGTATCTTTCTCTCTAGTGGGGACCCCTGGAAATTCTGGAGACCGCCATCCTACCCAAATACCGTACCATGAACCCGTGTCCGGTGTATGACGCCAAGGAAGGCACCATTTTCTTGTTCTTCATCTGTGTCCTCGACCACATCACAAACAGACAGCAGATCGAGAGGAGCAAAAACGCTGCCAGGTTGGGCTATGTCTTCAGCAAAGATGGCGGACGCACCTGGAGCCCAATGACAGACTTGACCGAAGAGGCGATTGGAGGTGATCTGAGCAACTGGGCCACGTTTGCCGTGGGACCCGGCCACGGACTGCAGCTGAGCTCCGGGCGGCTGGTCATCCCAGCCTATGCTTTCTACATCCACACACGTCTTTTTGGACACCCGCTCTTCTGTGGCACCAAGCCTCACTCCTTCATCTTCTACAGCGACGATGGCGGGAAGACGTGGCTGAAGGGCCACCTTCTTCCGAAACCGCTGCAGGCGTCGGAGTGCCAGACGGCTGAGTTGGTGGACCGGAATAATAGCCCGGTTTTATACTGTAACGCCCGCACCAGTGGCCCATACCGACTTGAGCTCTTCAGCAAGGATGGGGGGTGCCTCTTTGAAGCGCCGATCCAATCTCGGAAGCTGCAGGAAACACACAATGGTTGCCAGGGCAGCGTGGTGAGTTTTCCTTCCCCACAACGGGGATCTGAGTCTTCCTTGGCTTCCTCCAAGGCTTCCGAATTGTGGCTGATCTTCTCCCATCCTACCAACCGAATGAAGCGTGCGGATCTGGGCATCTACTTGAACCCCCATCCGTTGGAGGGAAATTCCTGGAAGACCCCTTGGATCTTGAATACGGGACCCAGTGGCTACTCGGATCTGGCTGTTTGCAAAGGGGAAGGTCCCCTCTTCTTTGGCTGCTTGTTCGAATGCGGAGAGTTGACGCCCAGCGATGAGATCGCCTTCCAGCTGTTCAGTGGTGCAAAACTCCTGAAAACTCAGAACGCATCCTCTGCAGGAAAGAATTAATTCCCTCCAAGCAGGGGCCACTTTTGGAAAAAGTGCAGAGAAGAGCAGCTAAGACGATTATAAGGCTGGAGGCAAAAATATAGGAAGAAGGGTTGGAGTATTGGGTTTGGCCAGTCTAAAAAAAAAAGGACGGGGAGGGGGGGGAACATGATAGCAGTCTTCCAGTATTTGAGGGGCTGCCCCAAAGAAGAGGAAGGGGCCAACTTATTTTCAACTTATTTCCCAAAGAGGCGTGGCACCAAGGCAACACAGTCAGATAATCTGTAAGAGTCCCTTTATTAGCTCCAACTTTGCCCCCCCCCCCCCCCCCCAATGTCCTGGTTACCTTCTGGGCTGGAGAAAAACTCTCCCAGGAACAACCTTGGGCTGCAGAGAATCAAGTCCAAAACATGGTCAACAGAAACTGTAACTTAAAAGTCCAATCAAGGCAAATTGAAGTAATTAGTTTGGCAGGACAGGAGCAAGAATCTCAGGCTTGAAGGCATGGCAAAACTCACACGGTTGGGAAGACTACAGGAACACAGATAACCAAAGTCAACACAAGATAAATTCACATTTGCTCCCAGAAGGTTCCATACTTGGCATGCATCTCTTTTAAACTCTCTTCCCAGGTGTGCCTAATGAAGGGAATCAGGGCCCTTTCCTCCCCCGTAAGCCACCCAACCCACGTTGCTCCCTTCTGCGTTCCTCCCTGCGTGCCCTAGGATGAAGATGGGATGGGCCTGGCTCTTCCTCTGAACCCCCTCTCCCTTTCTCTACCTCTCCCTGGCTCTGCCCAGCAGGATTTTGCCCTTCCCCAGTTTCCACCACAGCCAACGGAGCCACACTCCCGCTCCCTGTCAGCCGCTCATCTCCCTCCTCAGATTCAGACTCTGACAGGGGCATGACACTTCCAAAGCACCTGAAGGCAGGACAAGAGGCAACAGATGGAAACTCATGAAGGTAGAGAAACAGCCTGGAGAAACTTCCTAATAGTGTGGGCAATAGAATAGAATAGAATAGAATAGAATAGAATAGAATAGAATAGAATAGAATAGAATAGAATAGAATTCTTGATTGGCCAAGTGTGATTGGACACACAAGGAATTTGTCTTGGTGTAAATACTCTCAGTATACATAAGGAAAAGATACATTCGTTAAGAATCAAGAATCATAACATACAACACTTAATGATAGTCATAGGGTACAATCAACATCAAATCATACTAGGAAACAGTCAATATAAATCGTAAGGATGCAAGGGACAAAGTTACAGTCCTACAATCACAAGTGGGAGGGGATGGGCTATAAGGAGTGATGAGATTAACAGTAATAGTAGTGTAGACTTTGTAAGTAGCTGGACAGTGTTGAGGGAATGAATAGAATAGAATTAGAAGAGAAAATAGAGAATAGAATATAGAATAGAATTCTTTATTGGCAAAGTGTGATGCGACACACAAAGAATTTGTCTTGGTGCAAATGCTCTCAGTGTCCATAAAAGAAAAGAGACATTCGTCAAGAATCATCAGATACGACACTTAATGATAGTCATAGGATACAATAAGCAATCAAATCATACTAGGAAACAGTCAATATAAATCATAAGGATACAAGCGACAAAGTTACAGTCATATAGTCACAAGTGGGAGGGGATGGGTGATAAGGAGGGATGAGAAGATTAACAGTAATAGTAGTGCAGAACTTTGTAAATAGTTGGACAGTGTTGAGGGAATGAGTTGTTTAGCAGAGTGATGGCGTTGGGGAAAAAACTCCTTGTGCCTAGTTGTTCTGGTGTGCAGGGCTCTATAGCGTCGTTTTGAGGGAAGGAGTTGAAACAGTTTATGTCCGGGATGTGAAGGGTCTGTGAACCAATGGAACAGCCTGCCACC
Source organism: Bungarus multicinctus (assembly GCA_023653725.1). NCBI lineage: Eukaryota > Metazoa > Chordata > Lepidosauria > Squamata > Elapidae > Bungarus > Bungarus multicinctus. Next base: position 2,513,228 of record CM042850.1, read on the forward strand.
AGAAGTAGTGGGTACTCCATCGCTGGAGGCTTTTAAGAAGAGACTGGGCAGCCACTTGTCTGAAATAATATAGGGTGTCCTGCCTGAGCAGAGGGGCTGGACTAGAAGACCTCTAAGGTCCCTTCCAGCTCTATTTTGATTCTCTGGGGCCCATCAGCTCCCGAGAAGGATTAAATCCTAGATTTTAAGTGACGCATTGAGGCAGACGGGTTTACAGGCAGTCCTCCACTTACGACCACAAAGGAGCCCAAAATGTCCATTGCTAAGAAAGAGGATTGTCAAGTGAGTTTTGCCTTATTTTTCTACCTTTCTTGGTAAGTGAGTCAGACTGTGGTTAAGGGAACCTGGCTCCTCCATGAAATGTTGCTTGTCAGAAGGTCGCAAAAGGGGATCAGGTGAGCCCCGAGACGCTACAACGGTCATAAATATGAACCAGTTGCCGGGCTCCTGAATTTTGATCAGGGTGACCGTGAGGATGCTGCAGTGGTCATAAGTGTGAAAAACTGTCACAAGTCCCATTTTTTTAGTGCTGTTGTCACTTCAAACAGTCACTAAACGAATGGTCGTAAGTCGAGGACTGCGTGTACACGGATCCAGGTAATTTCCTATTCTGATGCCATTCCGAAATGCATTTAAAACTGACTGCTATCCCAAACCCTTGGGATAGCTTCATTCTGATTTTTAATAACAGGGAGTCCTTGGTTTATGACCAAAATTTTGGTCACTAAGCGATGCAGTTGTTAAGCAAGTCACCATATGACTGCACTTGATTTTACGACCGTTTTTACCATGGTCGTTAAGTGGATCACGTGGTCGTTGAGGAAATCCGACTTCCCCAATTCACTGGCTGGGAAAGTGACTAATCATGTGACGCCATGTAGTGGGCCTGGTGCGACCGTCGTAACTTTGAGGATGAGGCGTAGGTCACTTTTTTCCCCCAAGGCCGTCATAAGTTCGAACTGTTGTTATGAATGGTCGTAAGTCAAACTACATTTATAGTGTAAAGCTTGTTTACATTTCATTTTTATAATGTAATTTTTATGGGAGAAATTTTTAACAGCGTCTTAAAACCATAATAGAAGCTCACCATTGGAGAAACTAAAGGTAAGGAGGAAAAAAGTTACATCATAATTTCCTATGTTTTCTAATCTTCAAAAACATTAAGTTGATTTTTTTTCCTTCTTTTTTCAGCAAAAAGTCCATTAAGGGTTTGCAGTCACTGATAAATGTAGTTGATGGTTTTTCTCTAAATCGGTTTTTCCATCTCTTCTAGTTCTGTCATCTTCACCAGCCATTCCTTCGTTCTGGAAATTTCAGAATCTTTCCATTCCTGCACATAGGATTAGCCTCACAGCAATAATCATGTTTAAAAATATTGTTTAATATCTTCCTTGACTCTTTTCTAATTGGCTGTCCACCAGCTTCAGCAAGAAAATAACTTGATTTGGTTTGAATGTTGATCTTGAAAACTCCTTGTATTTATAAAGTAATAAAGATGAGAGAAAAATCTATTTAAATAAATATGTCTTTGAACCCAGAAATTTCTGGCTTTTTTTTACAAATCCACCAAGCATAATAAAACTGTTCTTAATATTGTCCATATTTCCAAAATATATTTGAAGCGCCTTTACACATTCCAGACAATTTATTTCTGCAGTCACCTACCAATGGAACGTTGGTTTTTAAAAATTCCCCTTGTAAAATGGGGATTTTTTTTAATCTTTATAAATAAATCATTCACTTTCCTATTCCCTGGAACAGAGACACAACCCCATCTGTTTAAGCACCACACTAGAACACAGGAATTCTAATCCTTAGGCATGAAAGCCAGCTGGGTGCTTTGAGTCAATCACCAGGAGATGGTGAGTTCTAGTGCCACCTTAGGCATGAAAGCCGGCTGGGTGACTTTGGGCCAGTCACCAGGAGACTGAATTCTAGTACCACCTTAGGCATGAAAGCCAGCTGGGTGCTTTGAGCCAATCACCAGGAGATGGTGAGTTCTAGTCCTGCCTTAGGCATGAAAGCCAGCTGGGTGCTTTGAGCCAATCACCAGGAGACAGTGAGTTCTAGTCCCACCTTAGGCATGAAAGCCAACTGAGTGCTTTGAGTCAATCCAGGAGACAGTGAGTTCTAATGCCACCTCAGGCATGAAAGCCAGCTGGGTGACTTTGGACCAATCACCAGGAAATGGCGAATTTAGCCAATCACCCTCTCTCAGCCCTGTCCACCTCACTGGGTTGTGGTTATGAGGAAAATAGAAGGAGGAAGGTGTATCGAAGATGGTAGTTCCCTTGAGTTATTTGTAAAAATTATAAAGGCAGGATGCAAATAAAAACTGGACCTCAGGTGGTCCTTCAACTGCAAGGGACTGAGAAATGGGCTAATAAGAAACTAAATAATCTTTTATAAGCATAATATGCTAATTTGCAAGTTTAGCCTCCCAAAGCCTGCTTTGCAAAGAGGCAAGAGAACTCAAAAGGTTTAGAGAAGGAACAGGGTAAACCTGATGTACTAGTAGATCAAAGGGATTTGCTGTTACTGAAACTTGGCAAGACGAAACGAACGATGGAATGTACTGGATGGAAGCATACGAGCTGTTCAAAAGAAAGAAACCTAACAAAAGAGGAGCTGGAGTTGCATATAAAAGATCCCTTACAGCTCTACCGAAACCCACAAAACCAAAGATGAAATACCACAGGCCACCCAATGTAGCAGAAGAAATAGATGAATTTTTGCTAATTAATTCACAAATGTATGTAGAGATAGGATGGGGTGGGAAGGGAAGGGAAGGGAACAGAATAGAATAAACACAGAATAGAATAGCAATAGCACTTAGACTTATATACCACTTCATAGTGCTTACCAGCCCCCTCTAAGGGTTTACAGTGTCAGCCTCTTGCCCCCCAGCAATCTGGGTCCTCATTTTACCGACCTCGGAAGGACGGGAGGCTGAATCAACTTTGAGCCGGTGAGATTAGAACTGCCAAATTGCAGCCAGTCAGCAGAAGTAGCCTGCAGTACTGCACTCTAACCACTGTGCCACCGTGGCTCATAGATCACACCGGAGTAGAACAGAACAGAATAGAATATTCTTTATTGGCCAAGTGTGATCGGACACACAAGGAATCTGTCTCCGGTGCATAAGCTCTCAGTGTACGTACAAGCAATAAGTGATGAATCATGATCATACGCGACAGTAGTGACAGGGGACTTTAGCTACCCTGATATCAACTGGGAGGCAAACTCTGCAGCGAGGGGGAGATCAAAGAGAGATTCCTAACCAACCTAGCTGACAACCTTCTCATCCAAAAGTTAAAGAACTAGAGAAAAAGCTATACTAGACCTAATCCTTGCCAACAGAGAAGAAGGGATAGAAGAAGTTGAAGTTGCCGGAACTTGGGAGCGAGAGTGACCACATCATATTGGAATTCATTATATTGCAAACACAACCAAATAGAATATAATCCAACCAGTGTCTTAAAACTTTAAAACTTTAGAAAGGGCTGGTTTTAACAAAGTTACTGTTACGGATGAGTTCTAGTCCCGCCTCAGGCAGGGATGGGCTTCAAACATTTCAGCAACCGGGCAGAAAATGCTGTTTCCTGCTGCCCTCTTATGGTGAATTCCAGTGGTGCAACTCAGTTTTTTTTGGGGGGTGCGTGCAACTCTTGATGAGATTGGTGGTGGGGCGGGACCAGGAGTGGGCTTCAAAAATTTTACCAACCGGTTCTCTGTCTGATTGCTGGGTGGGCGTGGCCATGGGGGGGCGTGGCCTAGTCGGCCTCCTGCACCATGGCGGGGGGCAATTTTTGTCCTCCCTGGGCTCTGAAGGCTTTCTGGAGGTTGGAAACGGGCCCATTTCCAGCTTCTGGAGCCTACAGGAATCCCGTTTGTTGCCCTTCCCGAGCCTCAGCGCATACCCTGTACTTACCTGGCATCCAAAACAGGCTGTGTGGGGACTCCTGGGAGGGGACAGATGGGGTGGGCGGTGCCAGCCAGGGGTGGGATTTACCGATTTCATCAAACCGGTCATTAAAAATGATAAAATTAAGAAATCTTATCTACTTTTATTATTTTTAATGACCGGTTTGGTGAATTTGGTAAATTTGACAAGATCTTTCAATCCACCAAAATGGATAGGTTGACACAAGAATTGAAAGAACAACATAAATCAGAATATTATAAAGTATGGAATAAATGTTATTATTGGAGGGACATGAAAGGGAGTTTACAAAACTGAAATAAAGCGTTCCATTGGTTGATTGTTCTCACTGTCAGAAAGTTTCTCCTTATTTCCAAGTTAAATCTCTCCTAGTTCAGTTTCCATCCATTATTCCTTGTCTGGCCTTCAGGTGCTTTAGAAAATAGCTTGACCCGCTCCTCCTCCATGTGGCAGCGTTTCAAATATTGGAAGACCACTATCGTGTCTCCCCTGGTCCTTCTCTTTACTAGACTAGTCAAGCCCAGTTCCTGCAACCGTCCATCGTATGTTTTAGTCTCCAATCCCCTCATCATCCTGGTTGCTCTTCTCTGCATTCTTTCTAGAGTCTCAACATCTTTTTTATAATGTGGTGACCAAAACTGGATGCAGTACTCTAGGTGTGGTCTTACTAAAGCTTTATAGAGTGGTATTAGTACCTCCCTTGATCTTGATTGTATCCCTCTGTTAATACAATTCAGGATTGCATTGGCTTTTTTGGCTGCTGCTGCACACGGCTGGCTCCTATTTAGCTGGTTGTCCACTAAGACTCCGAGATCTCTCTCCCAGTTCCTGCTATTGAGCCTGGTTTCACCCAGTCTATAGGTGTCCTTTGGGTTTTTCTTGCCTAAGTGTTAGGACTTCCCTTTTCTCTACGTTGAATTTCATTTTGTTAGATAGGGCCCAGGGTTCAAGTCTGTCAAGATCCATCTGGATCTTGAGTTTATCTTCTTGGGTGTTGGCTATTCCTGCCAGCTTAGTATCTTCTGCAAATTTGGTAAGTTCCCCTTCTATTCCCTCATCTAAGTCGTTAATGAAGATACTGAAGAGTCCTGGGCTTAAGACGGAACCTTGTGGCACCCCACTGCTTCTTTCCCTCCATGTCAGACAAATAGCTGCCCAGTCTCTTCTTAAAAACCTCCAGTATTGGAGCACTGCTATTATGTCACCCCTGGTCCTTCTTTTCATTAAAATTACATCCTAATTTCCTTCTTTCCATAACCCACCTTTTCTAATCTTCAAAAACATATAAGCATGAGCTCACTTTTTTTTTCTTTTTTGAGCAAAAAATCCATGAGGAATTTGCAACCACAGATAAATAAAGTTATTGATCTTTCACTAAATCAATTTTGCCACCTCTGCTAGTTTTGTCATCTTCAACAGCCTTTCCTCCATCCTGGATATTTTAGAATCTTTCCATTTTGGCACAGATTAATAGTCTCACAGTAATAATCATATTATAATAATCTTCCCTGGCTCTTTTTAATTGGCTGTTCATTATTCCCAGCTGGAAAATAAATTCATTTCAATTGAATGTGGATTTTGAAACTTTTTGTATTTATTAATAAAAAAATGAATAAATGAATATGACTTTGAACCCAGAACTTTCTGGCTGTTTGACCAATCTACCAGGCATAATCAAATGACTCTTAGTAGTGTCCATATTTCAAACATAAATTTGAAGTACCTTTATACATTCTAGACAATTTTTCTGCAGTCACAGACCACAAAAAAAATTCCCTCTTTAAGTTGTAACATCATGTAAACTGGGAATTGGTTTTTTAATCTGGGTAAAATAAATCACTCTATTCCCAGGAACAGGAATCGAACCCCGATATTAAGGCTAGAAAGCTGGGAAACATGAGTTCAAGTCCTGCCTTAACCATGAAAGCCATCTGGGTAACTTTGGGCCAATCATTCTCTCTCACTAACCCACCTCACAGGATTGTTGTTATGGGGGAAATGGGAAGAGGAAGGTGTCTTGGGCATGTTCATCCATAGATAGATAGATAGATAGATAGATAGATAGATAGATAGATAGATACATAGATAGATAGATAGATAGATAGATAGATAGATAGATAGATAGATAGATAGATAGATAGATAGATAGATAGAGATACCCCCTCTTCTCCTTCCTTCTTTCCTTTTTGTTCGTTCCTTTCTTGCTTTTTTCTCGATTCCCTTTCCTTCCTCTCTTTCCTTCTTCCTTTCCTTTTTCTTCCTTCCTTCCTTTTATAAGGGGAAAAGTACTAATTTCCTTGCCAAAACAAAAAATGTTTTGCAAAATAAATAAAACGATAATTTAAAAAGCCAAGAATATGTCCTACTTGTCATGCACTAATCTGTCCAGTAGGTGGCAAAATAGGCATTCATCTTGAAAGACCAGACTAGATCAGTTGCAAAATTCTGGATTAAAAGAAAATAATAATTCCTAGCATTATCTGCTTATCAAGGCAACAGTCCCTGCATTCTTAGAGCCAAGCAAATATTAGGAAAGAAGTTTACAGAAGAAACACAATAGTAGGAAAGTTTGCATAGGGTGTTAAGAGTTCTAAATCTCCAACAGAAAAGATGGCTCCAATGTGCAACTTTGCACCAGAATATTTGCTGGTCCAATCCGCCCATCCAGACAGATTGTAGGAAAAAGATTCTTTGCAAGCAAATAGGATGGACATAAGAGGCAGGAAAAATGAAAACAATGCACAAGTAGTCAGTATATACCGTAGTAGTGGTGAAGGTGCTGTTCTAGAAAGCAGGCAATGGTTAGTTCTAGCCCCACTGCCTTAGGTACAAAAGTGAGCTGGGTCGTCCAATCACCAAGAGATGGTGAGTTCTAGTCCCGACTTTAGGCATGAAAGCATGTTGAGTGACTTTGGGCCAATCACTAGGAGACAGTGAGTTCTAGTCCTGCCTTAGCCACAAAAACCAAAATGGTGACTTTGGGCCAATTGCCAGGAGACGGTGAATTCTAGTCCCATTTTAGCCATGAAAGCTAATTCTCTCTCAGCCCAACAACCACCTCACAGGGTTGTTGTTACGGGGGAAATAGGACGCGGGGTTGTTAGCCCTGAAAGGAGTCTAATAGTAAGCAGGTGGGGGGTGGGGGTTGGAGGCATTTTCAAATGATTTTACCCTGCCCCGTTTGGATGCCCTCGATTGCCCTGTTAACAGCTTGCTAGGTTTACCCCCAAGGTTTGTCTTCCGCTACGGGGTGCAGGAGCCACGCTCCGGGATCAAATGTCAGCGAGACCCCCGCCTCCTTGCATATTTTGCATGAACTTGAACCTGGGGGGAGGGTCTCAGGGTTCTCCCCCCCCCCAAAAAAAAAGGCTGCTGTCAATCACCCCTCTGAAAAAAAACCCCGCTCCTTTACCTTCTCCCCTTGCGCGCCCTTCCTATCCCGATCCAAGAGCTGCCCCCACCCCTCACCTCAATCCCCGCCCGGCTTCCGCAGCTGCTTCTCCTTCGCCGCCTCCTCCTCCTCCTCCTGCTTCCCGGGCGGGCCGAGGGGGCGGCAGAAGGCGCGATGCTGCGGGCGGCGGGGCTGGTGCTGCTGGCGGCGCTCGGCGGGCTGTGCGGGGCGCCGGGCGAGACCTTCAGCTCCATGTTCAGCATCCGCCGGGCGCTGGGCACGGAACGGGCGCTGCTGGGCCACCTGCGCTCCTACCTGGAGGACGAGGCCAGCCGGCTGCGGGACCTGGACAGGTGAGGCGGGAGGGGAGAGCAGGGGCGGGGGGACACCCTCTTCTCCTTCCTTCCTTCCTTCTTTCCTTCCTTCCTTCTTTCCTTCCCCGTCTGTCTGTCTTTCCTTCCTTCCTTCCTTCAGTCCCCTTCCTTCCTTCCTTCCTTCCTTCCTTCCTTCCTTCCTTCTTTCCTTCCCCATCTGTCTGTCTTTCCTTCCTTCCTTCCTTCAGTCCCCTTCCTTCCTTCCTTCCTTCCTTCCTTCCTTCCTTCCTTCTTTCCTTCCCCATCTGTCTGTCTTTCCTTCCTTCCTTCCTTCAGTCCCCTTCCTTCCTTCCTTCCTTCCTTCCTTCCTCCCTCCCTCCCTCCCTCCATCTCTCTTTCTTTCTTTCTTTTGTTCATTCTCAGTTCCTCTTCCTTCCTTCCTTACTTCTCACTCTTTCTTTCCTCCTCTTTCTTTCTTCATGCCCCTTCATGCTCCTTCCTTCCTCTTCTTTCTTTCTTTTTTCTTTCTCCATTTCCCTTCCTTCCTTCCTTCCTTCCTTCCTTCCTTCCTTCCTTCCTCCTTTCCTCCCTTCCTTCCACCCACCTTCCTCCTCCCTCTTCTTCTTGGTTCTTTCCTCCTCTTCCTTCTTTCTCTCTTTCTCTTCCCCTTCCCTTTTCTTCTTTCCTTCCATCCTTCTTTTCTTCCTTCTTTCACCCCAGCAAGTGGGTTGCACCCCAACTGCCAAGAAAAAGTTGCAGCTCAAGAGGTAATCTCTCACCCAAACACTATCTAGCTTGGACCCCCCCATTGGCCTTAAATGCAGTAAAGTAAAAGCCTCTTCCCCCCCCCCCCTACTTTGCATTATCTGTTGGATTTCAAAACAGAGACTGGGACTCTGCTGGCATTCAGTTAAGTGGCCTCTAAAACCAATGCTGAGCTCATTTTATGTTGTTTTTATTTCCTTCTGCCAAGTTCTCTTCCGCAGACCAAATTCCCCAATTTTAAGTGGTAAAAAAGACCGCTTTACTGTACCTTAATTTTCAGGGATTGTTGCTTAGAAGACTTAAAATAACTTTATCGTCACTTTAAATGTAGACTAATCGGCATATAATTAAAATGAAATTTCATGACATACGGCTCTCAAGGTTCTCCACCTCCAATATACACTACATAAAGATGACAACAATAAATAAATCCAAGATTATGCATATACCCGCGTATATTATGTGTGTATAATACAGCCTAGTTCAGATGGCGAGAAAAACTAATCTTGCGAGTTTCCCAGACGGATGGCATAGGGAACAAAGCTGTTACAGAATCTGGAAGTCTTGCTATAGATATTTTAAAACCTCCTCCCAGATGGGAGCAACAGAAACAGACCGTGAAGGGGTGTGAGGGGTTTCTAACAATGTTTCGAGCTCTAAGCACATAGCGCTTGTAGGCAGCATCCTGAATGACAGGAAGCGAGCTTTCTATAATCTTCTCCACTGTCCTCACCACTCTCTGTAGGGACTTTCTATCTGAGACGGCAACAAACAGGGATGCAGAGAAGAGCAACCGAAATGGCTAGGGGGCTGGAGGATGAAACATATGAAGGACAGTTGCAGGAATTGGGGGTGTCTAGTTTAATGAAAGGGTAGAATCTCCTGCTTGAGCAGGGGGGTTGGACTAGAAGACCTCCAAGGTCCCTTCCACCTTTATTCTATTGATTGATTAATAAATGATAATAAAATAATAACAATAACATGCCATTTCTGTTTCCCAGGTTCTACCAGAAGATCCAAGTTTTGCATCAAGGATCGAGCGGCACCATGGCGAACCCGTTGATGGCGTTTGCCCTGATCAAGAGATTGCAGTCGGACTGGAGGAACGTGGTTCACAGCCTGGAAGGAAGTGAGAATATTCAAGGTGCTCCTTCCTCACAACTCTTTAATCTCAGGAGAGAGAAAGCTCATTTAAATGGGTCTCCAGGAGTACGACCAAATAACAGCAATCCCTGACTTACAACCGTTTGAATGAACGGTTGTAAATCGAGGATGTCTTTCATGTGGGCGTAGTTCTGTAGACCGCCCCCATTGTGAACGGCATGGCGGCCTAGTGGTGAAGATGCTGGCCTCCCATTCAGAAGGTTGAGAGTTCAATCCTAAGTAGTTGCAGATATTTCTATCATAGGGCGCAAAGAAAAAAAAATATATCTGCCGCTAACTCCACATATGCATCAGGAAGGGCATCCGGCCAGTAAATGCTCAGCTCCATCCAGTCGCCCCGACTCTATGCCAAATTAAGTAATAAAAAGGGAGTTTAGGGACTGTTTGAAATTACAATCATGCTGAAAGACAGTGTTGTGGCCTGCTGGCGGCTAGCGGAACCGGCAGCAGAGTTGGACCGTGAGGAGGTTGGAAAGGAACATGGGCCAGTCCTGGAGGTTAAAGAAGGCTCGAACGAGGGCTCTGCGTCGGAAGCAGAGATGGGGCCAGGGCAGGCTGGCAGTCATCAGCTGCCTTTGGGCTCAGACATCAGTGAGGCGGGGGAGCTTCTGGAGCGGGTTCCCAGCCTGCGCATGCGCAGAGCTGCCAAAAGGAAGGCAGACTTAAGAACTCATGGTTGATGTGGGAGTAAGGCCACAGGTGGATGATGAATGCCCCCCTCCCATAGGGATTAAAAGAATAGCAAAAGGGGAGGGGGCTTTTGGCAGGAAACCATTCATTCGTTGCCGCAGTGTGAAGTTCGGTCTGTGCATCTGAGAGACTCTGTGCCTAGTCCTTCCTTGTCAGCACTGTGTTTGGAAATAGTTACTTGGCAGCTCTCTCCAAGCTAGATAAGGTCTGTGCTCCTCATGACACCCTTGAAAGGCCTTTGGATGAATGTGAATGCAAGAAATTCACCTTTGTTTAATAAAAGGGTTTTGCCGGGGCAAAGAGTCGGCTTAGTACTTTTTGGGGAAAGCCGAGGTCAGAACCAAAAATTACTTAAACCCAGTCGTCACACTTACAACCAGTGTAAGGACCTTGCAATCACTTGATCCAAATTTCGGGTGCTTGGCAACCAGTAAGTATCTACGACGGTTGTAGCATCCCAGGGTCACGTGATCACTATTTTCCACCTTCCTGGCTGGCTTGCGACTAGCAAATCGGTGAGAGAAGCTGGTTTCACTTAACGACTATGGCCAAAGTAGTTTTTAAGCAGAGACTGGACATCATCTTGTCTGAAGCGGTATAGGGTCTCCTGCTTGAGCAGGGGGTCAGACTGGATGACCCCCTCCCCCCTCCCCAAGGTCCTTTCCGACTCTGTTATTCTGTTGTCCCAACCGATCTGGTTTTTCAGCCCTGAAGGTCAGCTATCACCGCCTAGAAGACCATCTACCTCTCTTTGAGGATCTCGAAGGAGCAGCGAGGGCTCTCATGCGCCTTCAGGACGTCTACGCTCTGAGCGTCCAAGAGTTGGCCAGAGGCCGATTTCGGACGACCAGCGGGGCCCATCCTGATCTCTATCATCCCCACCAGGATTTTGTCTTGTCTGCCGATGACTGTTTCCACATCGGGAAGGTGAGTCGCTGAAAGCCGAGATAGCCAAGAGATGATTCCTCAGACAAGGAAATTCCCAGTTGTGAGTTCTCCCCGCACACACGCACACCAGACACACACACATACGTATCCTGGCCTTGTTTATTAAAGGGGGACTTGGAATACAAGTAGTCCTCGACGTACACCCACAATTAGAGTTATGTGTAATGGTTTTAAATTCGGTTTTAAATGGTTTTAATTTTCTTAATTCCCTATTTTTTAATTCTTAATGGCCAATCCATTTAATTCTTTTAATGCATTTTAAATTACTGTATATGTATTTATATGTTTTTATTAGGCTGTGCACCGCCCCGAGTCCCTAGGGAGAGGGGGCGGTATACAAATTTGAATAATAAATAAATAAATAAATTGAACCCCACATTTCTGGGAGACGTGTGTTAAGTGACTTCTGGCCCCCTTTTTACGACCTTTCTTGCTGCTGCTGATAACTGAATCCCGGCGGTTGATGAGTTAGTAACCCGGTTGTTAAGGGAATCGGGCTCCTTCCGTTGACTTTGCTAGGTCGCAAAGGGGGATCATGTGACACACACACACACCTGGGATACTGCGGCCATCATAAAGATGAACCATCCAAATTTTGATCGTGTGATCACAGGGGAGGCTACTCTTGTGGCCCGGTGGCGGCGGGAAGAGCTGGCAGCAGATTCAAGACAGTGAGAAGATTGGGGAGGATCCTGGTCCAGTCCTGGAGGCTGAGGACAGCTCGAACGAGGGCTCTGCATCAGAGGCAGAGACGGGGCCAGGGCAGGCTGGCAGTCATCAGCTGCCTTTGGGCTCGGACAGCAGTGAGGCGGGGGAGCTTCTGGAGCCAGTTCCCAGCCTGCGCATGCGCAGAGCTGCCAAAAGGAAGGCACAGTTAGGAACTCAGGGTTGATGTGGGAGTAAGGCCACAGGTGGACGATGAATGGCCCCTCCCATAGGGATTAAAAGAGAAGCAAAAGGGGAGGGGGTGTTGTGGTTAGCCGGCAGCAGGTACGGATGACTGAGGAGAGCGAGGACTCTGATGAGGGGCCAGGACCATCAGGGAGTGGACCGCTGCCTTCGGAGATTGTGGGGGCTGGTAGCAGCAGTGAGGAGGTTCCCGAGGAGCATGTGCCAAGTGCACGTGCACAAAGGATTGCTCAGAGGAAAGAACAATTACAGCAGCACAGGCGACTCAGGAGTAAGGCTGCAAGGTAACGGCCCCTCCCTCAAGAGGATAAAAGCCAGGTTTGGAAAAGCGTTCTTTGCAGACAGCAAAGAAGCTCTGAAGTTCAACTGGTGGACATCTTAGTTCTTGTGTTTGGAGAATCTTGTAATTAGTTCTGATCTCTGGGTTTTTGGCAGCCTTGACGAACAACTTGGCAAGGCTCTTTCTTGCCAAGCTAATTGTTGGAAAGCAGCCTTTTATCTCTAAAGGAACAGAATTCGTTATTAAACCTTAAAAGGGGGTGGCTGCTGCCTTTGTCTCTGTTTGCTCTCTGGGAACCCGGTTGGGTCAGAACAGGGGGCTTTTGCAGGAAACGACTTCCTCGTTCGGTTGTCTGTTTGTTCCAGCCTCGTAATGATCTGTCTGTATAACTCAGCCCTTCCTTGTCAGCACTGAGTGTGGAACTATTTCCCGGGCAGCGTTCCAGGATTGATAAAGGCCTGAGCTCATTAATCTACCTTCGCAAGACCGTTTGCCAAGCCGTTGGCTGACCGTGAATGAAAGAAATTCACATTCATGTAATCAAAGAAGGTTTTTGCCGGGACTCAGAATTGACTTAGTGCTCTTTGGGGAGGCCTAAGACAGGACAGCTACCGAAGACTTAAGTGGGGAAAACGGTCAGATATCTCACATTTTCCCGCCCCCTTGTAACTTTGAAAGGTCAGTAAATGAACTGCTGTAAGTCGAGGACTACCTGTACACTGGTCCTAGGAGAGCTGGTGGCAGAGGCTTGGAGTTAGCTGGTCCTGCGGGCCACCTTGGCAAAGCTTTGGGATGTCCACTTTGGCTCCAGGGAAGGCCAAACCGTCTCGAGTGACAGGGCCATCAATCCAGGGATGACCGCTCTTGTCTCCTGTTTCTACAATCCGTGGGGATTGTACATCCGAATCAGTTTCTTGCAGGTGGCTTACGATAAGGAGGATTATTACCACTCGATCCCGTGGATGGAGGAAGCGGTCCGGCTCTTCCGGATCTCCTACGGGAACTGGAACACGGAAGATGAGGGGAGCTTGGAAGAGGCTCTGGACCATTTGGCCTTCTCCTACTTCATGGTGAGCCAGGCAGGATTTTCCTGGATTTTCAGTGGCTTTTATTCCAAATGGCAGCTTTCTTTCTTTTTCTTTCTTCCTTCCTTCCTTCTTTTTTTCTTTCTTTCTTTCCTTCCTTCCTTCCTTCCTTCCTTCCTTCCTTCCTTTCTTTCTTTCCTTCCTTCCTTCCTTCCTTCCTTTCTTTCTCTCTCTTTCTTTCTGTCTCTCTCTCTCTCTTTCTTTCTTTCTTTCCTTCATTCTTTCTTTTTCTTTCTAATACTTCCTCCTCTTTCTTTCTTTCTTTAGTTAGTTTTCTTCTTTCTTCTTTCTATTCATTCTTCCTTCCTTTTTTCTTTCCTTCCTTCATCCTATCTTTTTCTTTCTTTTCCTCTCTCCCACCCTCTTTCTTTCTTTTCTTTCTCTTCTTTCCTTCCTTCCTTCATTCTTTCCTTTTTTCCTTCATCCTATCTTTTTATTTCTTTTCATCTCTCCATTCTCTCTCCTTTTCTTTCTTTCTTTTCTTCTTTCTTCTTCTTCTTTCTTTCTTTCTTTCTTCTTTCTTTCCTTTCGTTCTTTCTTTCTTCTCTCCCGTTTTTCCTTTTTCCCCCCTAGTTCCTCTTCTTTCTTCATCCTATTTTTTTTTTCTTTTTTTATTTTTCTTTCTTTTCCTCTCTCTCTCCCTTCTTTCTTTCTTTTTTTTCTCCTTTCCTTCTTCCTTCTGTCCTTATCCTATTGTTTTCGTTCTTTTCCTCCCTCCCTCCCTCCCCTTCGTTCTTCCTTCCTTCCTTCCGTCCTCACTCCCTACTCCCTCCTCCTTATTTCTTGCGTCCTCTTCTC